>CAXKTH010000105.1:0-56639 GCA_964056705.1 Troilus luridus
GTAGTCCACATACACGTAATACGTACCTATGTGCCGTTAAGCGTGTAGTTTCACTCCATTGCTTTCCATCTGGGCTACTGATCCCCGTCCGTTAATACTAACATTACCACCGTGATAGTGCTGTTTCCAGTTGTCCAATGTAATTAGGGTACATGTAGGAGCCATGTGAACTTTTACCGTGGGATAGACGTGCTCAACAATTTAATAGCAAAATAGTGCTCTTCCGGCAAAATATTAGCAAATCCTGTAATTACCGACACAGTAATTCTTGGACTTACCAGATATACTTCGGAGGAATCTCATTTAAGCCGCTTTAATCTTACAAGTTTGGCCAGTCCTTTGTCCAGGAACTCATCTTGGAGCACTTAGAGGTACACCGGTTTTAATGAGAATAAATTATTTCTAATTATAACCAAGTAAGGTACCTTTGCTTTAGAAAAATTCATTTGAAAACTTAGTATATAAGCCTTACAGTGCTATTTCCATGAGAAAAAGAAATTACATTATCCTAAGTGTGTGTTTTCTAAAAATAACAAACAACCTACTGACTGTAAGGCATTTCGTGTATTTTCTGCAGGTAGTGCATTTCTGCGTAACATCGAAATATCGTAGCGATGGTTGGGCGATAGTCGATAGTTAGCACTATCGATAGGCCGATACTATCGGTTGAAAACTATCGAATGCTATCGATCGAATTGTGAGACTACGTGTACTACCCAACATAATGTAACTCGTAATTTCGGAGAATTAAATAATGTCACGTCCGCCATTAAAGTTATATACTTAGATGAGAACAATTGAGCTCTAGGAATTCCGAGTTCAATTTCAAAACAACTCGACACTGGACAGAGACAGATCAGCATAATTCCCAGAGTTTCAAAACTTGAGGGTAAAAAAATCACAAGAATCGATAGGTCGTAGCAACCGTAGCAAGACCTTGTCGCATTGACATCAATACTCCCTGTACTTCACTACATCTCAGTTTCATCTTCAACATCTCCTGTACGTCGATCTCCCTTGTACACCTCCTTTTCTCCTCCCCGAGGAAAAGTGCGTGGGACCCACTGACTTCTTCGAGTCACACGAACAGTTGAGTGATATTGCTCTCAGTCAGAACATAGAGCCTTGTAAAAGCATGTACACATGTTGTTTAATAAACATCATTACAACCTTTTTCGAGGAAAATTTGGAAGAAACATATTCCTTAAATGTGCCTCTTCATCTTAGTCAATATTGCCGAAATGTTTTAGTATTTAAACATTTTTAAAACGTAATTTTTGTCACGGAAAAGTTTTTAGTATTTGAACTAGGCTTTCCTCATAGGGGATTACATTATTTCTGCTGAAAACTCGGATTACATTTTTTTCACAGCCCTAATATGTTTCTTTAATACATAAGTACTTAGTAAATTGGTAAGAGTAAGTGAAAAATATAATGCTATCATACATGCTACAAATTATTTACAAATTTCAGCTAGGACTTCAACTTCCTCTAAAAACATCTACTATTAAATTCCGTATTTAGCTAGTCTCTTTATCCTGAATAATCTGTCTCTCTAAATATAAATGTTACTTAAAAAAACCGTAAATATTACTTAATACGATATGTCTAATTTCTTAAATATTCCATTGGAGAACTGCCGAGATCAGTAACACGTAGCTACGATTTCTTGATCGTTCTTCTCCATTAACACTTGACAAACTTTCTAGAAACTACAATTCAATCTATTCCAGGAGAAAATTAGCTGCCTCAAGTCTATAATCATGATTTCTGCTTCCTCTACTTCCAATTAAACTTATCCGTCTCTAAACTTTTCCATAGTAAATGAACCTTTTATAAGCAATCGACTATTTCTCGTAAATATTACACTATTTGAGAGCGGGTTACCTCAGCGGTAAAGCGCTGAGCAGTTTTAACGAGGGTCCCGGGTTCGAATCCGGGTGACAGATACAATTATTTATTCTTATGGCAGCCATGTATGTTCCTTTTGGGAATCACAGACCCTCCTGGGATTCACCCAGCCTCTATAATTTGGGTACCCTTAAGTGGTTGAGCGTGATCTCGGACTTTCCTTGTGCTGAGCCCCTTCATAGGCTGTAGCATTATAGTTTTTTTGTGTTTTTTTTTATAGTTTAATTTATTTTGTAATACAATATAGTTTCCAATAAATTTTGAAATCACTTATATCTCCAATTCATATCAATAACGAATATAGATTGGGAATAGAAGAACCGAGTAATGCCAGTAATGTCATATTTGATTTCTTAATAAAATTCAGCAGGTGTCTTCTGTTGTTTTGAACGTGTTGTCAAATTATTTGCCGACGTTTCGCTGGCCATACTTCAAGCTTCCTCAGGGATTAATCTGAGATTGAAAATGTTCTTCTTCTACTTCGGTATTTAAAGCTTCTGGGTCCGTGTGTTAGTAGGTTAAAAATAATTTAATTTCTAAAATAACCATCATTTTTTTTTTTATTCTGATACAAAAAAATATTTTCAAAATTATTATTACTTATAAATTATTATTTATTACTGCTATTCTGAATAGAATTAACAATATGTAACTATTTCAAAACTGATTTTTGTTTATTATAATAAAGAAGTTTTTTAAACAATGTATTTTAATAAATGTTTTAATTTTGATCATACTATCATTTTTTACTAGGTACTTATCACATTTCTAAACTGCGCAAAAATGAATAGGTATATTTATAATTTATCTGTTGATTTGAATAAAATTATCCGATATAGTAATTGTACTTTCCAACAAAATAGTCAATAGAATACATTTGTTAATGTTTGTTATTAACAATATTATTCTCTTAACAATAGTAAACACGAAGATTATTTATTCAACAAACAAATAAATTTTCTATTTTTTTCTCTATTCTAATCAAGTTTTACTTTATACTTATACATTATTAAAATCTTTATCCTGGTGACGGCAGGAATTTTTCGTGAGCGGAGTGGCTCAGTGGTAGAGCACTGATTTGCCATGCTGGAAATCCTGGTTCAAATCCCGCTGCAGGCAGTACTTTTATTTAGCCTGTTTGCAGCTGGAGATGGACATATGGGGTCTAGGACCCTCCTGTGGCTCACCCAGCCTCTATAAAATATTATAATAATAGGGAACCCAAAATAAGGGGGAAAATCTGACGGTTGAGGGTGACCTAGGACAAGTCACCTCCTTGCAGAACCGTTGTCTATGAAACAGTACAGTCTCTACCGTGTACTGATCCCAGACCCGTTCATGGGTTGCAGTGGTGGTACAGGTTTTTTTTTTTTTTCTGAATAAATATTAACTGTTCCATCAGAGATTATAAATTCGTAAAGTTATAGATGTAGTAAAAAAAGATAACAAATAAGCTACAATATTTTCTTATCAGAAATATTTCTAAATATTAAATTTTCTTTATAAAACATGCTACTCTTACGAAAGTATTATTTTCGCAACATATTTTAGAGATTAGTGTTAAGTACTTTATTTAGTACGAGGCTCTTTGAGGAAAAGATTAACTCTAATTTAATCTAGCCTTGAGTTATGCTTGAGTTTCGTGTAAAGCCTCGGGTTAAGCCAGGGTCTAGATTCTCAAGCAAGTTTTAGCCTTCGCAAAAATTACTGGTCCTGTTTACTTTGAAAGATTTAGGCTTCAAGCTTACTCCAGAATAAATTAATTCGGACCCAACGGAAGGCCAAATAAATGCGATAATTAATCTTGAATTTAACATTTTACTAATTTAGACTAGGATAAGATACATTTATATTTATTCTTCTGTTAATAACTACAGGAAACGCCTTAGCACACAATAATCTTGCTCAATATTCTGGTGTTTTATAATACACTAGTTATTGACGGTACTTAAATAATTAAATTTTTTTTTTTTTTATTATTTATTTATTGATATTTACAACTATATTACAGTAATATAACAAGTAAATTGGCTGTGTGATACATAATGGCATGATATAATGACAAGCAGAGAAACTACCCACTGGTAGTACTCAAATCGCATGTTCAACTAAGAAGGTCACGTGGCCATCTTCTTCTGAGACGCCTCGGAGGATTATCGGGATTTGAAGAGGAAGCTAGGTTTGAAACTAGAGGGTTTGAGTGGAAATGAAGTTTGTTATGAAAGGATAGATACCGGGTTCGGGCCAAATCAGCAACAAATGGGACATTAAGGTCGTTATGGATGACTTTATTCTTAACAAAATAAGGAGCGTTGAGGATTTTACGAAGGATTTTGGACTGTAGGGATTGGATACGAGAGGAATTCGATGGCTTAGTGGAGCCCCAATGCTCTACTCCGTAAGTCCAAATAGGTCGTATGATGGTCATGTAGATGAGTCTTTTGTAACTAATTGGGAGCTTAGAGCGTTTGTCTAGTAAGTGTTGAAGTAGCCTGAAACGTCGAGCGGTTTCTTGTCTTTTCAGTCTTGTATGAGGATTCCAGGTTAATCGTTTGTCGAGATGCAACCCTAAGTATCGGATCTGTTCTACAGGCACAAGTGGGATATTATTAAAGGATACTGAAGGGCAGGAAGTCATTGGTTTACGACGTAAGGTAAAAGTGATTTGATGGGATTTTTGAGAATTTATTTTAATTCTCCAGTTCTGGCACCATTCTTCAAGATCAGTGATATGGGATTGGAGGCTTTGGGATACAATAACTAGATTCGTATTGACTGATAATACACGTGTATCATCAGCATATGTGGTAAGGATAGTATTAGGATGAGTTGGGATGTCAGCTGTATAAACTGTATAAAGGATTGGGCCAAGGATACTACCTTGAGGAAAATAATTAAATTTAAATGTGAAATTTATTTTTAATTGTAAAGTTTCACATAACTAAACCTTTGTTATTATTATTTTCTCCTTACTTCTCCTTAGGCATTATTGTCTTAAACTAATTGCAAACTTTTTTTTGTGATTTGGCCTATATAAGGCCAGACAGTTATCATGTTTTTAGGTCTTTCTTTATTCTACTCCAATAATCCTTCATCATCTCCGAGTGTTCGTTTCTTTTCTCCTCCGTCCATCCCCTATGTCTATGCATCGTTTTCTCTTCCACATGTACCCTGATATTCTTGATTCGGATCCTAAACCATCTCTGTCCTGGCAGTACTCATCAGTAATTCCTAGTCATTTACGTTATTGTTCCATCATCATAACCAGTATGGCTTTTCAAGTTGTATATCTGAGATTACTCAACCTTGTGGGATCTATCCTGACCATGTGCGTCTTTTCCTCATAGTTGTTTCAAAATCCTATGCCCTTTCGTTTATACCCTTATTCGATCTCTGTTTGTTGTTGCCGCTCTGTGATATTCTTGGGCCATAAATTCTTCCTAATGTTCGCCTTTTTATCTTCAAGACCTTTCCCAGGCTTGAATCATTCGCTGTTTCTATGTCATACAAAACCACTACCCTAACCATAACATTGCAGTGCCTTAATTTCGAACAAATTTCAAGGAGAGATAATGAGTATACATCCAAAATAAATGTAAATGATATTAATAAGTTAGAATGTATGAAAGTAATGTACTATTCAAATATATGAAAATATAGAACGAAAAGTTTTATTAAAGATTTATTCATCAGGATACAAAAGCGATGGTGTCCCTCAAGGTGCACTACAGGGACTTGAAGACGATACTCTTGGGTTCTCTTCCTAGATACCTTACCACCCCCGGGGGTGCCTCACGTGGTCGCGTAAATTTCCACTGCCATCAGAGGAGGAAGAGTAATTAAATTATTTGTATAATTTATTATAGATATATTTTAAACCTATAAGAGCTTATATATTTTAAAATACAAGTCTTCATTACTTTGGTAAAAATATAATCATTATAACAATATCTTTGGTTACATTGATATTCTCATTAAGTACCTTAAATAATAAGCTTACGAAGATTTTAATTGTTATTACTTCGCATCGATAAATTACAATAAATAAAGAACTTTTATTTATCATCATTAAATTAGTGAATATATATTTTTTTAATTTTAATTTCGATTCATTGTTCTTAATATTTTATTTATGGTTTTCCATTGATTATTATTGCTTTAATGTATCCCTTATTCATATTTTATTTTCTTATCTATATTATTTTAGTTTAGTTAATGTAATATTTATATAAGTTTACTTTGATAGAGATTAATCTATACATTAATATTATATTAAATAAAAGAAAACATTGAAAAAATGGCAAGGCATTCAGTTTTTCAAAACCAATTTAGAAGTCGGATTTTCTTTTGTTTATTTTTTATCGTAGAAATAGCATGAAGAAAAAAAAAATCGAAATCATATCATCCAAATGTATTCTCACCAATCCTCCAAATTTTTGTATAGTCTTTCTTACCGATCTGTTACAATGCTAGTTGCATTATCTTATATAGCGTTATAAAATATGAAGTCGTATGATAGGAGTTTGGAATAACTGGCCTTTCATATCCCATTATTTTGAAAAACACGTCACTTACTTTTTGAGAATTGTTGCCCTCAATCTTCTTTACTCGGCCATATCAAAGAGTTAAAAAAGAAATTAAGCGTCTATGTTTTGTCAAGAATGGGAAATTCAGTTAAAAAATTATCCCTCCTTCTCATCGACTACAGAAAGAAGCTGTCATACATGATGCAGAAGCGAACAGTTCATGGTCCGTGGATAATAGCAGCTAAATGCCGGAGACTTACAACTGCTATATAAACATATCTGTAAGATGTAACTACATAATTAAAATTAACATTACACCAATGTTAAATTAGCTTCAACATTTTTCCATGGTTATTGAAGAGTACTATGAACATATAAGTAGTGCATTTGCTGGATAATTTAATAGAAAAATTTTGAATTGCCTCTCTTTGTTAAATCATATTCTTCAAATTTACTGTAACTTTATTAATACAACATTCAAGTATCTTTTGTATATTTTATTTATTAGAAAATGAGGAAAATGGCTATAGGCTTCAGGAACTTGAAGATTAATATCATCAAGGTATTTGGCACTCTCGCCTAAACTATTTTCAGGGAAATTCCGAAGATACTTTCCATGCCCGTAGCCCTTTCTTGATCAACAGGTTTGGCAAATATTTTATAATTTATGACATCTATTGTTTAGTCCTTCATCGCTTACTCGGTTCAAATTATTAATTTAGTAACAAATTTGAACATCCCGATTGAATATCTCTTTCACTGCGTTAGAACTTTAATGGATCCAATCTTTAAAGGAGTGTATGATAATGAGTGAAGTGTTATTTTTTGAGACTTAATTTACACGAGTTTATTTTATGGTCCTGTTGGTTCAAAATGCTTTCTAGTTCTTCCCGACAAGACTATTAACGGAGAGTCCAAGGAGACAGTCTTTCTACCTAACATCCTGTGAGGAAAGTCACAAAAACAAATGCCTGGCTGTTTATTCGGAAATGACATGATGCTCGCTTAATGTAATTTAAATTCCGACAAAGAAATATTTTATCATTAAAAAGACAGAGCTTTCCATCAACTCGTGACACAATACCAACACAGCAGCAATTCAAGGAATGAGATGGACAGACCAAGAGTTTCTGAATGAGAATAACCACAGAGTCTGCTACAGGTGAGTTAACATCCACAATATATATGGAATTACAATTGTCTTCAGATCTATCAGCAGTAGAGTTAGTTATTTATTTATTTAACGTCACTTTATGCTGCTATGGCTATTCGGACGATGCTACAGTGGGAGCTCTAAATTTTGCCTAATTTTGCCAGGTTTAATTAGGATAGGGATTTTTAACGAGTACCTGACATCGTACAGGCTCGGGACCCCTGTTTAACGTCCCTTCCGAAGGACGGCGTAACTAAGGATTTTTTACTCCCTTAAAAAAATCCTAGAGCCACCTGCCGGGCTACGAACCCGCGATATTGGGCTTAGTAGTTTGATAAGCTAACCACTAGACCACAGGTGACCTTATCAGTAGAATTCGCTATCTCAGAATTTCAAAAAGCTCCAATTCCAAAATTGTTAAAAAAGAAGCATGCCCCTACTGAAATCTCCATTTTAGAGGAAAAGCCCTGTAGTACTAAACCAAGAAACTATAAAAACATTTAATATTAAGAAAATTCTTCGATTTAGACATGACATAATTGTAAGCCTGGGGAAAGAGCAATATAATTTGTTATGAGCGAATCCCACTTTCTATTCTTCTTCTTCCATTCTATTTTATATATTCTAAATTATCATCCGGGTGAGTTTGGGTAAAGGTTTGAAATTTTGTAATTTGTTTAGGTTTACAATAGCTAGTCATCAATTCCCCGATATTAAGCATATCTCTACAGAATCTCATTAGAACGGAGAAATATTAATCAAAGTGCCATAAATTTTCGATGTTATGGCTTGGTTTTCATCAGTCTCCCGTTTTTTGTCTTCGTAACCCTCTTGAGGCATGTTTTTGATAATCCTTTGTGAATCACTCCATCTTGCATTTTGTATAAAAGTAATTAATTTAAAAAATCTTTGTTTTCTTTACCTCCATTCTAGTAAAGCTTTCCCGAAATAGCTCTCCATATTTCCGTTAGTCTATATCCCTTCTTCTTGCAGACTCTTTTGACTCCATTACCGCATTTCTAGTTCTTCATCATAGTGACCTTTCTTCCTTCTCTTCCAAATACGTTTCTCTTGTCAAGCTCTCATAAGACATTCCCGAGACCACTTGCCGATGTACCTCAATGAGATTCTCGGTTGATCATAAATTATTTGAGGTTCTTATCGTGCTGTTGTAATTTTATTTTCTTGCTCTTCACTTTATCTAAATAGGCTGGAATTTGTTTTTATGCTTGGTAGTGAGGGTCTTGGATTATCTGGCAAATGTTAACATCCGAAGAAAGATATTCTTGTAGATATATACGTTGCTCTTAAAGAGACCCCTTTAGCTCAAAAATATAAATTTTCATAAAAAGAATGTTAAAAGAAGGAATCGTTCGGTTTTCCTCGTATGTTTACAACATAAATATTTTACCCTTTTGAAGAGATGAAAGGAAGAGTGTACACTTTCTACTTCTTACCAGCGTTTCCTGGAAACCTCTAGCATCGAAATATCCCTTTGAGGGGATATATTCGATGATTTTGAAAAACAAATATAATGGTTTATGGTGTGGTTCATCTAAAATTAAAATTATGTTTTGTACTAATACGTGAAAAAAATCAAATGCTATTTCTTCAGGTTTCTGCATAAAAACTTATACTATTGAGCTGCAATGTTAAAACTTTTTTTTTTTTTTTTTTTAATTATTTTATTGAATTGTACAACTGTAATATATACATCTAGTACAAGGGATGAATAAATAAATACATGAAAGGACGTGTAGAGGCACTACCCATTGGCAGCACTCTAATTATATTTCTATTATAGGAGGTCTCGAGGCCATCTTCTCTTCAGACGCCTAGGAGGATTGTCCGGGAT
Source organism: Troilus luridus (assembly GCA_964056705.1). NCBI lineage: Eukaryota > Metazoa > Arthropoda > Insecta > Hemiptera > Pentatomidae > Troilus > Troilus luridus. Next base: position 9,446 of record CAXKTH010000105.1, read on the forward strand.
GGAATTGGAACCAAGGATGGAAACTAGTGGGTTTGGATGGGCCTGGAGTTTATTATGGAATGATAGGTATCTGGAATGGGCTAAATCGGTAACATATGGAACGTTCAGGTCATTATGGATGGTTTTATTTGTGACAAAATAAGGAGCGTTTAGGATTTTGCATAGGATTTTGGATTGCAAGAATTGAATACGAGAGGAATTTGATGGTTTGGTGGAGCCCCATAGTTCAATTCCGTAAGTCCATATAGGTCTTATCACAGTAACATAAATAAGTCTTTTGTAATTGATATGAAGCTTTGAGCGTTTGTCTAGTATGTGTTGAAGTAGTCGGAAGCGTCTAGCTGTTTCTTGTCTTTTCAGTCTAGTGTGAGGGTTCCAAGTAAGACGTTTGTCTAAGTTGAGTCCTAGGTAGCGGATCTGTTCAACAGGGATAAGTGGAGTACTATTAAAGGATACAGTAGGACAGGAAGTCATGGGTTTTCGGCGAAGGGTAAAGGTAATTTGATGGGACTTTTTGGAATTGATTTTAATTCTCCAATTCCGACACTTGTTAAAACTAAAATACTAAATACTAACTTAGTAATAATTTTAGTTATTTGCATGTATCTCATGAAGGGTCTTGGGTTCAATACATGGTAGAAAATTCATTAGTTCGATCTGAACATTATTTAAGCCTAAAGTGTCATCGAAAATAGTTCAGCGGTTCGGAACCAGAAGGTTGATCTAAAAGTAGTTTAGAAAGAAGGTAGGCCACGCAAACTTTTTCTTGAGCGATTACCGTAACCTGAGGCTGTGAGAGTGATTTTAAAAATAAGTCTTTCTGTCGTTATCTACGTCCATTTTTTTGTAGGAATCCCTTACTTTCCCGAGCGACCGAATTTGGGATAAGGAAACTTGTAACTACCACCGTTCATATAGTTAGCAGATTGTAAGTTGTAATTTATGAGTTAATAAGGTTCCGTTTGATGATCTAAGGTTATAGTGTATGCTTGTGGACTCCTAACCCCTACGTCGTGAAATATCTTCCATGTTGTGAGCAATGTAACTTCCTTGACCTCCCTTCTGCTTATATGTTTATATACCATGTCTAAGATATAGAGAGAAGAGAGAGTAAAGAGGAGATGATATGGTTAGAATATAGGTAAACAGGGTTGTAATATTAGTCAATAGTTAGATCATATCAGATCAGAAACTAGATAAATATAAATATATATATATATATATATATATATATATATAGATAGATAGATAAACAGCGAGAAATAGAGAGTTGCAACATGCTCGAGACTGGCGACGCCTAGAAACCTATGCAAGAGTTATAAAATTTCTTTTAATCAACTCAAGTTTAAAGCTTACAATTCTATTATATAAGAATAATTATTTTTATCAATAAAATCATCCATAACAAACAATAAACATCAATAGCTGGCTGAACTTTTCTTTTTCTCTAAAAGATGTTACTTGTAATAGTTAAATGTCTTGTTTTATGATATGATTGAAATTACAAATGATCTATACATTGTTGAACTTAGTGATGATAATAACGCTTAAAATTAAAATAAAATCTACGTAAATATAAGGTATAAATTTTATAACTATATATATATATATATATATATATATATATATATATATATATAGATATATATATATATATATATATATATATATATATATATATATATATATATATATGATATATATATCAAATTTGCTGAATGCGCAATTGCGCAGGTGCAAATGAAAATTAAATTATAAATAAAATAAAATATATATATGGTTCCATGATTAATTTCATTAATTATATATGGATTCATGGCTAATGATTAATTTCAATTAAATTATTGATATTTTGTATTAAGCTTGTGCAGCCCATCATATTTTTTGATTAATAAATAAACTACTTGAAATTGTCTACAATTATTTTCCGGAGTGTCTATATTTGTGAAAACCAGACTAATGTTAAGAATTTTAATTTACAAATTTGAAATTTGAATAATTCAGACTATAATTGATATAAAAGAGTGTAAAATGTTCATGGGTGCAGAAAAAAATTACACAAAATAAATAATGTTTATTTTATTTATCCTTACTTATTTTATTTCAGCCCTGAAGATGATTGAAGGAGGGGAAATTAGGTTGAAACGTAGCCACACATAAAATAAAATAAACTTATTTTGTTACCATAAAGCTCTATAAATAAAATATAAAAATATATATGAATATAATTGTTTTGTTATTCCAAAGTATTTAGTTTACCTCTAAAGAAAAAAACAGCCTGTATGTTTCTTGGAAAACGGTTGAGCAGAGAGGTGAATTGTCCTATCAGGTGATGACGCTCAACCGCCAGATTTTTCCTCTTATGAGGGTCCTAGATCCGATAGGGCCCCCACCTACGGGGACTGCAAGATTAAATAAAAGTCTGTCATAGAGTGGGATTCGAACAGAGGACATCCGCCATGGCAACTCAGCGCTCTACCACTGAGTCACTCCACTACCTGTCTTTTTGATTTTTTTTTTTTTACTTACTACCTTTCCTATAACAACACCCCAATCATGGGATATAAACAATTGAAATATGGAAAAGAACAGACAGCACTTTATTACTATAAGCAACGAGTCCTTTCCATACAGATAATATGAGAAGAGTTTTGCATACCATCAAGCTATCCTTTGACCGAGTTCCTCCCGTGCCAGGACGGGGCAGGCACTAAGGATATTAGCTACGGCTGTGAGAGGAATGGAGGGGCAGCGGAGAGGAAAATGGTTATGTGGCCGAAGGGTCGGGTGCAGCCGCCCTCGCTTTGTCAGTTTCCGCTAAGCCGATTCATTCAGCCTATTTTTACCGCTCCCTACAGGCATATTGTCTAACTAAAGCTGATAAAGTCACTACAGAAACCTTTAGCATACGTTGGAAGCCTGCTTTCCTCTAGCAGTTCAAGGAAACACGATCCTGAGGCACACTATTGTTTTAATTATGATGAAGTAACTGATCGAGAGTTAAATAAAGGTGATGAAAATTTACTATTTGGTCAGGTCATATAAAGATACAGGGTGTTCGGGGTTAAGTAGCAAAACTTAAAATTTGAACTAAGAACCTCAAGTTAATGAAAAAAACTCCCTTTGTTAACTAGATATTAACACCTAAAGATTTTCATTGTTATGAATTATTTACCCATATTTTAATAAATAAAACTTGTTTTATTTATTAAATGTAAACATTAATATTCATATTAAAAGTAGGATCCAGGGTTCAGAAATGAGATTCCTTAGGAAGATACAAGGGAAATCAAGAAGAGACCGAATTTGCAACTCGATCATTAGATCAAGCCTCGGAGTGGACCCTGCGGAAAAAGTCATTGAAAACAGTCTAAGATGGTTTGGACATGTTTTAAGAATGGAAAATAACAGGCTGGCCAAGATGACATACGAGGCTATGGTCGAAGGAAGATGGTCCAGAGGAAGACCCCGACGTACCTGGGAAGATGCTATTAAGGAAAGCTTCGCAAAGAGAAGTCTGCAATGGAATAGAATGAGAGAAAAGGTAGAGGATCGTACGGTGTGGTCCGGGCTATACAGAAAGAAAACTCACACTGAGGAGCGGTAGAGAGGAACGAACGACTATGATGATGATTAAATGTTGTTCAAAGTGATTTCCTTGAGCATTAAGACAGGCCCGGCTTCAACAGCAGCAGTGGCAGAACTGCTCTAGGAATGTGTTATTGTTTCAAGTCCAATTATCCTTCTTCGTCAAGAATAATGTCATTGACCGGTATTGCATGGATTTTTAGTTTGCCACCCCAAATAAAAAAATCCAGTGTTGTCAGGTCTGGGGAGCGTGCAGGCCAAGCCACTGGTCCTGCACGGCCAATTCATTGATTGGGATTATATAATATATAATAATGTATTTTGATTACAAAAAATTAGAAGCTCACTTTTTATTGGCTAATAAACTACAAATCTGATATTTATAGGAATATATCCACATTTATTATATTTGTTAGACGCAAACTTTTTTTCTTTTCTTTTTTCATTCAGTTCTTGATTTTCTTGAGTTCTTGAGACTCGTTAAACTATCTTTTGGTGACATTTCGAGTCTGTATTGTTCTCAAAGTCATGACAAATCGGTGAGGAAATATTTATGCAAAATCTCAAAAAGCGATATAAAATAATATGCTCGGGTCTAATAGTTAAGTTAGTATTTTATTGAACGTCTCTGGTTGAGTCTGTTTGGGTTGCTGATGAGAGGTTTGCCACATTTGACCACTTCATTGATATGATTTGTTTTTGTCAAAATGATATCTGGATTAGTAAGTTATTTTCTTGGACTTTAGAGATTTAAGGCTTTCATAATGTGACCAATTCCAGGCGGCCCATATTCATTATTCCTCAATTGTATCTCTCTTTATTATTTTTTATTTACTTCTGACTAGATTAGAATGAACTCACTAAATAGAGTTATAATGGAAAAAGATGGAAATGAAACTAGACGAATGAATATAAAGTTTGGAATCGTAAATTGGTAGTATACGTAATACTCATATTTATAATTAAAACTCATTTCTAAAATGGCATACGAAAAATAGAAATAGTTAAAATAGTTAATAATAAAGTGAAACATCTATTACAACGTTAACGGAATTTTGAAAATTACTACTTTAGATTGAAATTAGATGTGAACAAGTGTATACAGTGCCTGCAGTACTCAACGGTTATTCAGGACACCTACGTACCTACCTACTAGTATTGCGTAAAATACAATCTAAATTCCCTATTAACTAAAATTACAGCGGTTCATTGTATTCCTGAAATTCCCTACATCACATTTTCCCAAACATTCTTACCTGCATAAGCAAGCACGCTTCATTACCCATCTCCCCGAGGTTTTTCAGCCACCAAAAGTTTTCCTATCCGTTTATTCGGTTGCAAACTACATAGATATGCCCTTACAAAAATATCAAAAATGAAACTCTCTTCTGTTTTTTGCGACCCTCAAACACCTGGCCCCTGGCCTATACTAAACTCAGAATCTATTAGACAGGCCTCGGTTTGTACTTAACTACATCTTCATTTCCTATGACCTTCATCGTAGGATCACGCCTTCGGCCAGTGTTCCTCACGAAAGTGGGCCGAAACTTAAAATTTGGACTTTTTGGAAAAAATGACCAATTTTCAAAGGGGCGTAATTCAGAATCTATTAGATATACAGAGCGGTGATTGGGTTCAATTTGTACCAAATTTAATCTACATTAAAAATGGTCACCTGTGTTGTTTTTTTTCGAAAACGCGCCGATTAGGAGAAAAAGTCCAACAACTGAATTAACTCCGAAAATGTCGAGGTTTTTTTGCCACCAAAAATTTTCCCATCCGTTTTTTCGGTTGCAAACTTGGATTTACACTATTCATACATGCCCTTACAGCATATAAAAAATGCAGCTGTCTTCAGTTTATTGCTACCTAAACCACTTTTTTTGTACCTGGCCGCGGGCCTATTGAGGAATTCACCATAATAACATTCTCACAATTTGGAAATAGTCAGTAATGTTAATATCACTATTATTTCTTTACTATAATATGTTTATAAACTATACAATATATTCCCTCTCTGTAGTTATTCTTCTTCATTGATCTCCTCCTTTGTATCTCATATCCAGACTTGATGGAGTATGAACACTATCTCACCCCATCCTTTGTGTGCCTTGTGATCCAAAGCTTTGTATCTTTCCTCTAGTAGCTCATCTGTTTACCAAAAGCCAAGACCCACCCGAATAGCCACATTGTTTTATAGACAAGTTCATTCTGGAATAAGTTTCTTTGTTCTACATTCATTGACCCGTCACTCTTATATAATAAAAGGCTTTTTGTCAATAATAGAGAAATCGAAAAGTTGAGTTAAGATCTGAATCTCATAGGGATGTTTTTATTTAATCGTGCACTAAAGATATGTTTTAATGAACATTAAATTAGAATTAAAATTATATAGCTATTAATATGCACTAATGTCCAGAAATAAAGGTTACAAATCCCTTCCAGGAAGTGTGATTTTTTTTGTCTCGAAATTGGAGCCACTGATGTGTACAAGGAAATAACGTTGCAGACAAATGCGTCAACCGACTGTCCTTCATCCGCACACATAGGAAATTTTCTTGACTTTATTGTGACTGGAGACGAAACGTGGGTGTGTTACTTTCTTCCTCATTCAAAAAGGCTGTCTATATAGTTTCGTATCCATTCACCATCAACCGAAAAAGAACAGTCTTCAGAGAGGAAGATCAAGGTATCTGTCTTTTATGATCGGGTCGTATTTCGTTGGTCGATTTTATTTTAGGAATCAATGCTGCAGTATACTGTGAGGCAGTGGAAAGGAATAAAATAAAGAAAAAACAGGGAATGCTAATTGGTTTTGTTTCATTCCTTTATGACAACGCGAAATCCTATACCTCCCGGCTCACTCCGGACCTGCTTGTCTCTTTTGATTGGGATATTGTTACTCACCCACAGTACTCACCGGACCTGGCTCCATCGGATAACCATATTTTCAGTAAATTGAAGGAGGTTTTGGATAGACAACGGTTTGAAAATGACGAGGAAGTCCAAAAAGTGTAGCGGAATACGACGAAGGTATAAAAAAGCTTTTCTCCTAGCTTTTTTATACTGTATTGACCTCAACGTCAATTAATTTGAGAAATATATAAATGTTTTTACACCTATCTTGTAAATTTCATTTAAGCATATGCATTTATCTATTTTTAATAATTCTTGCAACCTTACTTTCTGGACCTCCACTCACATGAATTACACACAGATGATAGTAAATCAAAGATGGAAATGCCCTGGGTTGACTGAGTAGTTGAAGAAGTTTTTTCCCTTCTTCCAAGAAAAGATTCCCAGCATTGCCAATTAAAGTGGATATTAGAATAAAATAAAACAAAAGTGAAGGTAATATGGTATGATTTAACATTTTTTTTTGTAGATCCAACATTTTTTTTTTTTATTCAAGGCAAATTACCAAGAAAAATAACACAAAATAAGATGTCTCTTATAAAAATAATGACGGTCGCCTTGAAATCATATACTACTTTGGCTTAGCCTGAAGAATCGTGGGAGTTGTACACTCTATCTTGGCCCCGTCCCCATTTGTCTGATTTATAAGAGCCTGAAATATTTCGTTAAAATCCTTCCTCTTCTTGGTTCAGAAAGTTTATCACCTTAATCATGGCGAGGCTGGAGGAAGAGATAGCAGATAGCTTCTACACCATCCCAAGTTTTTAGAGCGATGTTCAATTCTTTATAATGAAGGTTATATCCTGGATATTATATTCTTCAAAACATTTGTTTAGTTTTACAGGAATAAGCACGATTTTTATTTCTCTAGAACATAATTGCTCTCATCAGAGTACTTTAAAATATAAAAACCGTAGAGTTTATCGAAGCAGAAAAAAATAAGAAGAGAACTGTACCTCTGCTATCCATGAAAGGTCTTGGGTATAGTAATTGGTTAAGACTGATTTTTTTTCTCTGATCACGCTCAAACACCAGGTTTTACCCCAATTAAGGTTACCCCCTGAGTACCCCAGGATAGTCTGTAGATCCCTTAGGGTCCATTTGGTTAACAAATTAAATAATTTATCTGCCGGATTTAACCCCGGAGTCTTATAGATTTTAGAAGGAATAATAATCTATCTCCTAAAAGAGAAATATAGTCTTAAAATTATGATTGTCTCTTGCCGAAGGGCTAATAGCGAAGCTCTTGATGAAGATTTGGCCCCTAACAATCCAATCTCCTAGCTACTTAAGAAGGCTTAGGCAATGAGTCATGTAATGAGTAGGGAATAGCTTTGTCAGGATGAAGCAGACAAAATGCCTGTATTATGATAAGAAAATTGACAGGATGCAAATATTCTAAAAGTTTATTTTCCTTACACGTTTAACATTCTTGCCGTAGTTATTGACTGACAAACACAAAAGTCATTGTAAAGATCATGTTGTACATGGTTTGAATTTTATTAACAAAAGTGTGTCCAACAGTTTATCCTATGCGGATTAAATACATGTTACAGAGCCGCTTTATCCAGTTTGTTTAACTTAGAGTTAAAAAAAACACGTAGTTTAGCAATTATTATTATCAGACTGTACAGTACATACACTACGATAGGTATAAGATTTTGAAGTAATTTTGAATACAACCCTGTCAGAAAAAAAAAACCCTGTACCACTACAACCCGTGAACGGGTCTGGGGTTCAGTACATCGTAGAGACTGTACTGTTTCATGGACAACGGGTCTGCAAGGAGGTGACTTGTCCTAGGTCACGCTCAACCACCAGATTCCCCCCCCCCCTTATTTTGTGTTGGTTATTACCATCAACATCACATCGACTAGTTCTTCTTTCGGGAATAAAGGAACACTGAACTGGAGATGCAACTGTTTGTCCATTAACACCATTAGATGTATTATTACAACACTTATCTAGATCACATTTGTCTCTCACTGTTATAATTGGTAAATTTTGTTTTTGCATCATTGGAGAAATACTGATTTCAACATTAGAACAATTGTATAGTTATGAAGTAATAGGATATCTAGAATCAAAATTATTATTACAACACCCAAAGCAATGCGAACTTTGAAAATGGTAATTAGGAGTATAATTTCCATCTAATGGAATATGGCGGACTTTGATCGGTTTCTCAGTAAATAGCAAACCGTCGTTTAAAGGTTGATATTTAGATTGAAAAGCAGACTGTGCAGATTTTTTGTTTTTGTATATTTGATCACTATCAAAGTAGACTCTTTCTCATGTCTATCGTTAACATCATTTTCAGCAGCTTGTTGATTAGAGTCAACCATGACAGCATGGTCAGATTCATCCTGAACAACAGAATCATCCTGGGCAACGCTGTCAATTTGCAAGGTCTGATTGCGTTCTAGATGAATCAGTACCTTTGGCTCATCTGATTTCAAGGGAGAAATTAAATTTGGTATACTGTCCTCGAATTCCAGAAAATAATTTTAATCCTTCTGACTAGGATCGATCTCATTTTGATCAGATATGTCTTGATATGTACAAATATCTTCTTCGAGTAATTTGGGTGGGCCCCAGGAAGGTCCCAGATCCTATATGATCCATCTCCCGCTGCAAAAAGGCTAAATAAAAGTCATGGCCTGCAACGGTATTTGAACCAGGATTTCCGGCATGGCAATTCATTGGTCTACCACTGAGCCACTCCGCACAACTCTGTCAATCCCATCACTTTTTTCACTGCTTTATTATTTTTTTTTCAAAATATATAATATTCAATGTGGCAACACTGAAGCGAAGCAAATCGATGAAAAGCTGTCAAAACCTAGGATAACTTCATTTCTCCCTTAACTCACGTTTCCCCTTATATCTTGTTAAGGATGTGTATTTCTTTAAGTTATCTTTTTTTTTTTCCTTTATCTGAAATTAAATTATTGTAATGTAAATATTAGGGATATGTATTAATTTTCTCATATCTTTCGGGCTGTATATATTTTTTTCCCCTTTGATTTGTATATTGTTTTGGTTACTTTCTTTTCTTTTGTTTTTCTGTACATATTTTTTAAATAGTGTTTATATATTTTTTTAAATAGATTTTATACCTAATTCTTCTGATTTATTACTAAAAATCAGCCATCTCACATGAATTATTATGAAGCTGACTGCTATACGTCAAAGGGGTAGACCGATGCGTAGGTGGGAAGATGGCGGTAAGATATGATCTTGCGAATTTGGATTTGGGTAGTGGCGAGTTGGCGTGGGTAGATACATTGATACTTTATATTGACAGAAAAACCCTGAAAAATGATCAATAATGTACACATGTGTGTTAATAGTCTAAAGTATGGCTTATTATATTACATCTACAATCTAGGTACATCAACCTCTGATCTACGAGTACAATGTTTGTACTCGAAGAACTGAGACTGTACACACGACACCAAACAGGAAACTTATCGTCCTCAAAAAAAAAAAAACACTCAATACCAATTTCTCTTAAGTAGTTTTAATTAATTATTGGTCTCAAGTAGTTAGACAAATAATTAAAACAGAAATTACTTGTCTTTATCTAATGCTGGTTTTATTTTCTTCTAAATATAGCGAAGCGTTCTTAATTTATTTATTAAATTTTACTATCTGTGTTGTTTTTTTTTTAATGTAGCATTACATTTTTTTCTAGTGGCAATTATAGATGTTTACACTTGATACTTATCGGTCAAGTAATGGTATCGAATAGTCTAGTATTTTTCCATTTAATTATTATTCCATTAAAATCGGTTAATAACTATAATAAATAATTACTTTTTTTTCCATCTGTTATTTAACTCGGTATGGAGAACGATTGGGACTACTATCACATTTTTTTCTTCAATTTTATTTTTATTTATTGAAACATTTTATATAATTAATTGAACTAATTAGTACCTTTCTGGCGGGTTGGTTGGACACAGGTCCTCACAACTCTTCAGGACTAGACGAAACGATAAAAAAAAATTCTCGATAATTATCGGAGGCTTCTGAACAGAAGATGGCCTCGCGACCATCTTCAAATTGAATTTGTTATTTGAGCCTACCACTGGGTAGTTTCTCTAATTTCCTTTATCCCTGCCATTATGTATCATTTGTTCATTATATTTACTTGTATTGGTATGATACAGATGTAAAATTCAATACATTTTTTTTTAAATATTTATTTTCAGCCATCCTGTACATATTTGTCTCCTCCCAGATTTCCTCCACCTAAACCAATATCAAATCCTTGGACGATCTTTCATCAGATCATAGCCCAGTCTTTCTTTTATTACATTCAAGCTTTCCTCCGAAGCCTTCTCTTCCTACATTGATTACAGGACGTGTAAACTGGGACAACTTCTGTTATGATTTGGAAAAAATAGAGGACTTAAAAATTTCACTTAAGGCATAACAAGACATTGATACTGCCATAGAAAAACTTACATCATCAATAAGAACCAGTTTACATGATAAGACCTCTAATCATAAAATTAATAATTCTCAGCCGAGTGATAATCGTATCTTATTAAGAGATCGAAGTGGCATAGAACTCAGTACCCAGTAGATAGTGCTATCTATAGTGACTAAATTGACTAACCAACGAAAAACAGAAATTAGAAAATTCAAAACTTAACGAACCTAATGGAAAATCTAACGAATACTGACAAATCATTATGGATGACCACCAAAAAATCCTACATTTCAAAGAATTGAACCATCCACTATTTACTAAATCCAAAGACTGGACAAGATCTGGCGAAAATAAAGCACAGCTGTGCGGCCAATTCCTTTCTAAAACTTATCAACCAAACATCCTATGAATATATAAAAGCAGAGTTAAATATTCCCCATCAAATGACCATTCCTCCCACAGCATTCCATCCTTCAGAAATATCTAATATTGTTCTCAGATTACCTTCTTGCAAAGCTCCTGTAAACGACCTTATCTCGATCCACATCTTAAAACAACTTCCTAGAAAAGCCATTCTATTCCTCACCTATATATATAATGCTGTACTCCACACTACATATTTTTCTAACCTCTGGAAATTATCCGTCTTAAAAATGATACCTAAATCTAAAAAGCATTGAACAGGAATACCCTTCCTCTTACCGTCCTATCTCACATTTACCATGTATGGGTAAAATCCTGGAAAAGCTCATCCTGAAACAAGCCAGATTACCAGTTTGGATTCAGAACATCCACTCCACTATCCAACTATGTCATCTTATGGTGGATGCTGTTTCCTCGGATTTTGAACGATGATTGTATTGTCCGGCGGTCTTCCTTGTTATTGAACAGACTTTCGACCGTTTCGACAGTCTGGCACCCCGGATTGTTTTACAAACTCCGTAAATGCCTACCTCCTACATACTATCTCATTATCCATTCCTATCTCTGGCATGTCATTCACGGTAAATCATAATAATGCCTACTCATCGCACATTCTGCGGGTGTTCCTCAAGGCAGAATCCTCGACCCAATCCTATAAACAGTTTATACAACACTCATTCTACTCTTATCCTTACCACGTATGCGGATGGCACATGTCTATTATCAGTCAACACTGAACCAGTTATAGCATACCATACTCTTCAATCCTATATCACTGACCTAGAAAAATGGTGTCAAAGCTGGAGGATTAAAATAAATTCCCACAAATCACCTTTACCCTCTGTTGTAAAGGAAGTCGTTGGTCCTGTCCTCATGTATATTTTATTAACATCCCACTGATTCCTCTAGAACAGGCCCGGTGCTTAGGACTACATCTTGATAAATGCTTAACTTGGATTCCTCATACTAAACTGAAACGACAATAAACAGCTCGCCGCTACTGGCTACTTCAACATTTACTAGACATTCGCTCTGGGCTCCCAATCAATTACAAATGACTCATATACATGACAATCATTAGACCCATCTGGACTTACGGAGTAGAGCTTTGGGGCTCCACTAAGCCATCGAATTCCTCTCGTATTCAATCCTTAAAATCCAAAATCCTCAATACTCCTTACTTTGTTACGAACGAAATAATGACCTTAATGTCCCATTTGTTACTGATTTGGCCCGAATCCGTTATAAATCTTTTCATGACAAACTTTATTTCTACTCAAACCCTCTAGTTTCAAACCTAGAAAAACCTCTTCAATTCCTGATAATCCTCCAAGGCCTCTGAAGAGAAGATGGCCTCGTGACCTTCTAAGTTGAACTTTTTATTTGAGTACTAGCTAGCACTGCGTTGTTTCTCTACTTGTCAGCGCCCATCCCATTATGTAATATAACCATTTAATGTTGGTATTGTTATAATACAGTTGTAAATTTCATTGAATAATCAAATAAAAAAACAAAATAAAATATTTATAGGTAAAATTTAAAAGTTAAAAAATTACTAAAAATTAATTGCGGATATATTCTGTTAATGTTAATGTATTCAAGAAGTTTTTCAAAATGGGATTTATAGTCCGATATAATTTAGAGAAATGATATAATCATATCGTCAATACAAATGAAAAAAATCATATCTTCGATCTATAGCGATTGCTTTAGAATTGATAATTGATATAAGATTCATGTAGAGTCGCATCCTCATAAGTCTTTTCATGATCATTTAAGTTTAAAGTTGCGTTAGTTAGAAAAACTAAATTTACATTCAGACATCTCGGCTCCTTAAATACCAGGTTTAGAACATCATTACAAAGTCTTAGCCATTGATGGAAGGTCATAATGTAGCTGAAACGGTCTGGACAGAGGGCTGCTTACTGAAGCACTACGGTTTCCTTCATTAGCTCTGATTACGTTCTAGGAAGAGCGGGCGGTTAATATCAGGGCCTCTTGTTGAATCTTGTTTCGAATTACAAAACAGAGTGGTCTAGAGCTTTTGGCCTTAGATACCCCAGTCTCTAATAAACTATTGTCTTCCGGGCAGTGCTTTTAAGCCGTATTGTAAATCATAATAATGCTCTCTCGGGTTTATTGTCTACGGCTTTGCCCTCTATCTTGGTTATTGTTACAAATTTGCGGGAATACATCTTATTGGTTCGTTTCATATAAAGTGCCCTTTTTATTATCTCTCAAATTCAAAGCAGAATTAGTGGAATTCTGTAATTTACCATTTTTATATTTACAGATTGTAATGAGCTGTTATTAATACTCTCTTTTTTGATAGTACTTACCATTACTACTATTGTACCCTTCTAGGTATTACCGAATGAGATAAGGGAGATGAAATGAGTGGAAATACCAACATGGATTAATTTTGTTTGGTAATTTTTACGCCTGAAAAGCGAGTTGTTAACATTTGAGTAATAAGCTCTTTTTATTTTTTCTTAATAAAACATAAAATTTTTATTTCATTTTATTTTTTTCGGTTGGCTCTAGAGACCTTATAGATCTTTGGTCGCCTTTACCATCGCTCTCTACCCCTGTCTATACTGAGCCACTGATATTTGCTACATGAAGCTCCGCAGCATCTTTGTTGATCCTGTCTATCCATCTTTTTTGCCCTCAAGCGTCTTTGCCCTCTCACGTGTTCTCTTGCCAATTATTTTCGCATTCATTGTGTGTAGAGGTGTCTTGACGGATTGCTTCGAGCTACATGCTCGCCCATCTTAACCTTTTTGCCTTCATATCGTAAGATATCGACTGACCGGTTTCGGTGAATTCCTTATTGGTCCTTCTCCTCCACGAGTTTTGACTTGGACCCCATTCCGCTCCGGTTATCGTGCAGAGGATTTTTGTTTCGAATCTCTCCATTCTGCTTTCCAAGGTGTCGGTGAGAGTCCACGTCTCATTGCCGTATAGAGAAACCGGCTTTATCACCGCATTCTACATCCTTCATTTAAATTTCTAGAGATGCTTCGGGATTTCATTACTCTTGAAAGAGAGAATAATGATCTATTTGCGCTTGTTATACATTGGTTCATCTCGGTTAATTGTTCATTGATCGGTCATTTGTTAATGATATTGTGGAGCCAATGTATTTGAAGCTGCCTACTCTCGGGAATGATTTGCGATCCACCTAGATGCTGTTGCTGATGAGGACTTTACGGCTTACTATCATGTTCTTTGTTTTATCTTCATTTAATTGTATGGCGATTTGGTCTGGATCTCAGCGTTTTAGCGAGTATTTCGATATTCCTTTCATTACTTCCGAAGACTTCAATACCATCGGCGTATGCAAGGATTTGATGTTCCATTCTCTCTTGATGTTGCTCTTATTACCTTCTCAAGAGCTATGGTGAACAGCAACGGTGAGACTCCATCTCCCTGCCTCAGGCTGTTCCAATTTCAAAGGGTTAATGCTGTACAAAATATACAACAATTATTTGAATATAAATAGAGACGAAAAATAACATATAGCAGTTTATTATTGGTTTTATTAGAAATATACGTTTTTATTATTTATAAAATTCTATACATCGTATGTATATTATAAAACTATATTAATGTTTTATATTAACTAAAAACTTGACTATTAAAACTATATTAATGGTAATGAGCTGTTAATAATCCTCTCTATTTTGATAATATTTACTGTCACTAGAAAGGAACGAACAATGTTAAGAATGGTGCCCAATATGACCACGGATTTTCGTGTTGTTTTTTTTATGGTGAGTTTTAACTTGAACACTCGGCAGCCCAACCTGCAATAAATATCACCACCGTTTTACCAACAACAAAAACTTATTAATCTAAAACAACCCTTGTATGTAACATCATTTACATTGTATAGGGATTATCCCACCAATGTTTAAAATATGTATATAATTAAAAAAAAAAAAAAAAAAGAATAACCACCCCGTTCGAGAACACATATTGTATCTTCCATAACCGGTCTCGAATTTGGGACTTCCTAGTCCCGATCCTAATGGGTGACCCTGCTCATAAACTCTGCAATAAAACAGATATAAAAAAAATTAAAAACTAAATAAATGATCAGAAAATCAAAGGTCTTATGATTTTATTATTTCAATTCACTGTTGTTAGTATGAAATAATTTTATTAAAGAAAAACTATGGTTCATATATTGCTTTTTTTCAGATATTACCTATCATCCATGACCTATTTCTGTATTGTCAAGTTTGAATTGGAAGTTCAGTAAGCCCTCGGTTGCAAAGACCAACGTGACAAGGACTCGCATGAGCTTAGTTAACACCTCCTACTGAAAGTAAGCCAGCAATTGTGCTACACTACACCGAAGTGTTACGCAAAATGTATGTTTTTGATATTAGTAATGCTAGTATAAGCTTATTTAAATATAGATTATTGGCAATTTTTAACCCAAAACGTATATACATAAAAATTTATTTATTTATTATTTAATTTTTATTTGCACCTGCGCAATTGCGCATTCAGCAAATTTGATCCTAGTGTTTTTCACTTTGCTTTTCTACGTGATCTTCTAAATGATGATGGAGTAAAAATATCAATAGGTGAGTAGGTCTCTTGGCCAAGGTCTTTTTAATCTTTTTCTATCAAGTCCAGGTTACAGGGAGTAGGAAAGCGGAAGAACGAGAGGGTTTGGGTGATATTGTGTCGATGAGTGGAATGTTATGTATTTGTTATGAATATATGATTTTATAGTGGGAATGTTCATGTCGTTGTGTTTGGTGTGATTCGAAATATACCATGGTGCATTAACAATTATTCTGAGAATTTTGGACTGTGTTGTTTGTATCTTGTGTATGTGGACTTTTTTTGCTGAACCCCAAAGTTTTGCTCCATATGTCCAAATAGGTTACATTAAAAATAGATAAAAAAACTTGCCATCCCACAAAAAGCATAATAAAATCAATGGTTCAACCATGGCTGCTGTAATGGGCTGTAATTACTAACTTTTCCTTTGATTTAAATCTAATAGTAAATAAGTAACAATGATTTATATTACATAAAAAAAATGTTTTTATAACCACAGAATTAACTTTTTTTATTAATAGAAAGATAGATCAATGGTACAGCGCTGAATTGTCTTGCCAAAGTTCCTGGGTTAAAATATCGCTCGATGGCGGATTTTTATTTAATCTTTTAGTGGTTGGAGATGGATCCAATGGGATATTGGAACTCTTGGGGCTCATCTAGCCTCTATAAAGTGGGTACGCCAAATAAGGGGAAAATCTGGCGTTTGAGAATGATACATGCACAACCGTTGTCCATGAAACATTACAGTCACTACCACGTACTAAACCAAAGACCCTCCATGGGTTGTAGTTGTAATAATGTTGTTTTTTAGGAAGATACATTAAAATAATAAAGATAAAACTAAACAAACACCAATAGTCTAAATTTCACTTCACAAATAGTATTGTTAAATTTTAAACTATTTATAATTACATTGGGTCGACTATAAATTTAGTTTAATAAATTTGGTATATAGATATAATTTTGTAACATTAAAAGTATTATTTAAAGTATAAATTATTATTTTATTTATTTATGTTTTTGTGAACCGGCCTACAAAGAACCACACAAATATCATAGATAATCCTTTATTCTCTCCGGATGTTGCTTTCTTCTCTTCTCTATCCACCCCCACCTATACCCTTGCCTCGTTCTTTTGGCCATAGGAACTTAATGTTTTTGAGTAGGCTCCTAAATTGTCTCTGTTCAGGCATTCCTCATACGTAACTCCAAGCCTTCATAAGTTCATCACTCCTCTGTTTACCATAGCCTTTTTATTCCTATATTTACAGGTTGTATAAATATTGAATATTTGCTAAATCAACCTAGTGGGGTCCACCAGCATGTGGCCACTGAAGCTTTTCTCCCTCATAGTTGTTTTCAAGTCGTCTGACTTCGTATATTTCTTTATTCGATCATAATCTGAATTTTTAGTCCATTTTGAACTCCTTTTTGTGTAATCGGTGTAACAATCCCACTCGACAATCTTCAGCTATCTTGTGAAAATTATTTGGTAATCATTTAAAATAAAAAGTAGACAATAAAATACACAACATTCTACTCATTGGCACATCACCAAAATCCTCTTGTTCTTTCTTTTTTCTACTC
This sequence comes from Troilus luridus, assembly GCA_964056705.1. Classification (NCBI taxonomy): domain Eukaryota; kingdom Metazoa; phylum Arthropoda; class Insecta; order Hemiptera; family Pentatomidae; genus Troilus; species Troilus luridus. The sequence goes on from CAXKTH010000105.1 coordinate 26,985, forward strand.
TCGTTACCTGGACTTCCTATGAGTCAAATGCTTACCGACCTGCTCAGAAAACATTAATCAGTACAAAAATTATAAATTTCTGCAAATCGAAGAGACAAAATAAAGCATCGGGATGGAATGTTTAATTACTGGATGCTGGTGCTTATGTAACATAAATGAATCATAAAAAATAAAATTAAGTAGACAGTCATAAGGACGGCCGACAGAAGTGAAAACTAAAAATGTAGAAATAAATAACTGTAATCATTTTTGAATTTATAAACCAAATAATTACATTCTGAATTATTTAAATTTCATAATTTGGAAAATTTAAATTATTAACATTAGTCTGGTTTTCACAACTATTGGCACTCCGAGCAATAATTATATAGATTTTCAAATGGTTTATTTATTAATCAAAACATATGATGGGCTGCACAAGCTCAATACTTTTTTTTTTTTTCTCTTTATATCTTTATCTACACCTGTCAAAACAGTGACAATCAGCAGATAGTCTGACAGTAAAAAAAAAAACAAAAAAAAAAACAAGAACATGATACAATGACTTGAAAGGCATGAAGAAGAACAGTACCCAGTGGTACCTCTCCCTTGGCTTGATTCAATTTCCTATGATAGCAAATCCCTCATCCACGTTCTTTTTAATCTCCTCCTAGTGTTCTCAGGCATGAGAGTAGAGGCCATTCGTTCTATTAACGGGTTTGGATGTCCGTGTAGTTTTTCTTGAAAGCGTTTGTAGTATGTTCGTATATGTTCGTCAACCGTTGGTATTTTTAAGTCAGTATGCAGAGTTTTGTTATTGACGTACCATGGTGCTTTGGTGATAAGTCTTAGTACTTTTGATTGTAAAGTCTGCAGTCGTTTTCTGTGAGTCTGTTTAGCGATCCCGTAAATTTGTAATGCATATGTCCAAACTGGTTTTAGTAGGTAAGTGTACGTGTTTAGTTTCTGTCTTATATCTAATTTGGAGGTTTTCCTGAATAGTAAGTACATTAAATTGAGCTTATGGTTCAGTGATTGGCGTTTCATCTTAACGTGAGGACCCCATGTCATTCTCCTATCAAACGTTAGTCCAAGGTATTGTACTTTATCTGTCTGCGGAATAGATGAGTTGTTAAGGTAAATGGGAGGGCATGTTTCACGTCTAAGAGTAAAAGTGATGTGTTGTGACTTTTCGTGGTTCAGTCTAATTTTCCATAGTTGGCACCACTCATTCAACTTTTGTAAGTTATATTGTAAGTTTAGTGAGGCTTGCGTCGCGTCTTGATGTTTGGAAGCTCAATAATAAATATCAAAACAACTTAATTGAAATACAGTTATATTAGTTATATCAATCAAATTCTTGTTTATTTGCACCCATTACTAGCTTAAAAATATATACATTTAACTAAGACTAATAAAATATTTAAGGAGAAACGATTTAAGGAGTTTAACTAGCTATCGATGTTTAAAGGTGAAGTATGGATTAAATGACTTTATAGTTAAATATTATTATACCCATACAACCGAAATTTAACCTCTAAACTAAAGTTTATTGACACGAATCTTATAACACATACACATGCGTTGCCAGTCACGAGCGTGTCGCGAATGACGGTGACACGAACCCACAATTTTCCCCCCTATCGAAATTCGCGAAACGTGGTTAAAGATGTTTTCACTTATGTTTTCACACAAAAAAAATATTAAAAGTTTAATTTCAAAAAAGCCATAACAAACAAAATGCGCCAGTTCCGGATTAACGTTCTGTAATACTATGTTCCATGACTCATGGTAGGTTTTTCATCATAAGTGAACTATAAACTGGGAAAATAGTCGGTTTCAACATGTCAGGAGGCCATTCGAAAAGCTGTTTTCAGATTTCATGTATATCCAGAGGAAAAAGAGATTGAAGTAGGGAAAAAAACTGGTGAAAAACTTCAAGAACGGTCATAGATCACTGGGGGAGTTAAGTGGACGGTGTGAAAGGTGTAGGAGGGTGGGGTATAATACAGAATGGGTTACATGGACATGTTCGTTGCACAACCCTTAAGGCATGAGTGTGGACTAGAGCGCTTTCCCGCTCTCAATACACAAAGCTTGTTCACATAACTAGCTAGCGAGAAAGTATCCCTACGTCTCACTCTTTCCGACTTAAAGAGCCTAGTGTCCGGATGTTCTGAATATGTCCGGTATCTTGCCGTTCCAGAGGTCCAGGCGTGACAAATCTACGGATCTTCAAGAACGTCGGAAAAGTCCGATCTGACAACCAGCTCGAACTCTGCACTTCCTGGAATCTAAACTAAGTTTGGGATATGGACAGTTTTAAAAATAGAGTATATTATACCTTAAATATGATGAAAAAACGGGCATATGATATTGTCTATGGAGTAAGAGTGCACAATTTTCTACCCAGCTACCGATTGGTTTTGTTAATGATATTTAGGTATCTTATTAAGCAACTTTCGAGTAAATCAATATATTTTTCTTAATTAAATTAATCGTTGTAGTTTTATTTTCTATAACTGACTACTTTATTGATCATTGACCACGAGTTACAATTATAATAACTCAGATCAAGACCAAGGCTACTTTAAAATAAAAAAGTGCTACAAAGTAATTAAAGTACAAATCAGGGATGTTAAATTCTAATTTATTTATTGCATATAGTAAAATCCTAATACTTACGACTCACCATTAAAATTGGAACATTAATTTTTCCATGCATGATATTTTGAATATTGCTGTAGTTCTTTTTAAATAAACAAGCCACTACACTGGTAATATCTACCTAAATTCCACCTTATTGACTCTAATCAATACCAACGCCAGTCAACAATTTTCTGCCAAAAGATTTGGCAGATTAAATCAGATAAATAAAATATATATATAAAAAAATAAATAAAAGAAGGAGTTGACCAAAAAAAAATTAAACAAACGTACCATTTTTTAATATCAAATATTCATATTTATACAGTATATAGGTAGCTATCTATATTCTTCTTAGAAATTTATTTAGGTGGCAAATAACCTAAATGGGATATCCTATTTTCTGAGACATTTTGAGTCTTCGTTGATTAGATTCATACAATGGTTAAGGAATATTCAGAGCGAGAAAAACAATCAATAAAAATCTCAGACCTACTGAATATACACGCAAAATTTCATAAGGATCAGTCAAGCCGTTTCGGAGGAGTTTTGTTACAAACACTGACGAGAATTATATATATAAATTTTATAGTTCGTATTAGCTCGGATTATTAAAATGAAACTTTTACGTATTATTAGGAAGAACCAGAGAAGAATGAACTACATTGATTGACATGAAAAAAGTATAAAAAAAAGAACAAACTAAAATACTATGAAACCATTAAAAATAAACCGTTTTTTTTTTTTACAATTAAAATAAAACTAAGAACCGAAAATACTTGAAAATGAAATAAAATAATCAAACAGTGAAATAGAAAAAGAAGTTATTATTTTAGTTTATTAGTATATTAACATTTATTTATTAATTTTCTTTATTTTTACTACCATATTACCCTCCAATATAAAAAAAATAAAACTAATCAAAATTTATAACTAAAAAAAATAAATAAACATTAAATATGACAATTATGAGTTATATTATAAGAAAGAAAATAGATAAAAAGTTTATATTAACATGTATTATTAAAATTAGAAAGAATAATTAAAAAATGAGCACAAAAGACATTGAAAATTTTTTATTTTAACTTTCTTTCACATTTTATTTATATTTGACATTTAATATTAATAATACTATATATTCGAGTTGAATATATACAAACAAATTTTCAATATATTTCTTTTAAAATACACATATTTTAATATATTCTTGCAACCTTTTAAAGGAGGTGATTTTAAAAAATAATATAAATCGAGGCGTAATGAACCAAAATATCGATAATTTCTTAGATGTTCATATACAAGAACAAAATATTCTTCTGCGTAGATTAATTTAAAATAATTTCCTAAATTAAAATTAATATGTTCCAATTTCAACAAAGAAAAATTAACAAGAGAATGTAATTTCAGAGTGGAAGAATCTACTAAAAAAAAAACAGAAAATTTTCCACCTATTTAATTATGTTCAAATAGCATTAAAAAAAGAAACCACGAAATCATAATTGTTCATATTGCAATTAATTAATCAGTAAAAAATGTATTTAATATAATTGCGCATTAAACTAATCGGATTACTCCACTCATAAATATTAAATAAAAAAATTGATAACAGCAATCAATTCGTATAAAAGGTTTAGAATTTTCAGTTCGTTACATTTGAGTATCTCCTCTCAAGATATTAATACCTAGTGAGTTTCCATAATAAATATGAGTTTTATATATGTTGTTATTTTTTTAATGAAGAAAATAAATATAAATTAAAATGTTTCTGTATACGTACATAGGCTTGTTTAAACAAATAAGTTGTAAGTTTATTTTAATTTTTCAATTTTTTTAAGGAAAAATGTTTTTCAAAACATTATGCCTGGCTGCTTTACTTGCTCTGGCTGCAAGTGAGCAAACCCCAGAAGTAAGTACATTGCACCACATAATATTTTAAAATATTCAATTATAACTGTACGTATTAAAGTTTTTTTAAATACTTTTATTTCTAGTACCAACAAACCGAGACTGAGCAGCAGTACAGCAATAGTTTTTATCCACAGCAGTATGGTTATAACCAAGGATTTTATCCAACCCAACTCCAAGGACCCTATGCCTACCAAGGATACCAGGGATACCCATTCCAATACCCAGGACAGTATCCATTCCAATATCCAGGACAATACAAAGGACAATACCCAGGACAATTTCCATTCTTATTCCCGGGACAATACCCAAACCAATACAATGGGCAGTACCCATTCCAGTACCCAAACCAATACAAAGGACAATACCCCTTCCAATTCCCAGGACAGTTCCCATTCCAATACCAGCGTCCTTATGTATACCCATTCCAGGGACAGAACTACAACAACCAATTTCCCTTTTCTGGAGTAAGTTTTATGATTATTCATTTTATCGTTAATTATTATTTAACATTTTTCTGAATTTTAATTTTTTTTTCACTCGTATTTCAGTTCCCTTACAACTACTATCAAGTAGCCGCTCATTGAGTGATAATTTATTCAACGGACCAATCAAACTCTACATCGCATCCTTCACAACAAATCAATTAAAAAGATAAAGTTCATCTAATTAAAGAGATGTAATATGTTTTAATATTTCATGACAATAAAAATATATTTTACAAATATGAAATTACATTATTCGTTATACATTATCCCAATTATCTTAAGGAACTTTTTTTCCCCTTTTGGTTTAGACTGAGGCTAAATTAAAAAAAAGAAAAAAATGCTACATTTGAATTGGAATGACTTACTTTTAACTATAATGAAAAACTTGTATTATAAAACATTAATAATTGGAAATAGACTAGAATGACTACTGCAATAGAATAATCAGTGTGTACACAAAGTATAACTGCATAACTGAGCTATCCATGACCATATAATATGCTAATACCATGATTTACTCAAGTAATAACTTGAGTAAGTCATGGTATTAGCAAATTCCTAAAAAAATAGGTAATGTGTCAAAACTTATTCAATAAAAAATATCATTATATTATCAAATTATTTTTATATTTACGTAGTTAAGATTCTGTTTAATTTACACATAAAAATGTACATACCAATCAAGAATAAGAAGTGTCCTAAAAGAGGAAACGAATGTTGAACATTTAATATTGTTCAAACATCGTTGCACAACTCCACACATATAAGATTTTTCGAATATTATTGAAACGATTCTTTTGACACTTGTCGGAGTTGAATGATTTGTAGCGTGAAATTGTTTCACCGGAAACATTATGGAACCGGAAGTATAAGAAAGTCTTTTCGAATATTTGCGAATTTCACTGAAGTGTTGTGTGAATTGGCAGTTGAAAAACATGGTAAAGTAGGATACGCTTCCTTCGTTTGATTTAGCGTTTTCTTTACCGTCTGTAATTCATTATGTATAGCAGATACATACATTTTTTCTTATTCTCCAAAGTTTTATTTATAAATAATATACAATATTAACATAATCTTGAGTTACCTAGAGAAGTTTTGGGTTACAATTTTTCACAACCCCTACCATTTTTTTTTTAGCCGATCTATTTTTAAATAGACGAGAATCGAATTAACTTTTTTTTTAGATTATAAATTAAAACATATTCTTGAAGTATATGAATTATTTACTTAATTGATGTGCTTTCTTGTGGAGGCCATGCCTGCTGTTTACGAAAATGATAGAGAAATTACTTAGAAGGGCACAGTGGAGAGAAATATATGAAAAAAAAAAAGTAAGCAAAAAAATCCAAATGAAATACGGAATTCAATGCATACTTCTTAAGTGGAGAAGAGTATGAGAAGAATTATCTCTTAAACCTTTGCAATTTTTACCTGAAATTTAAATTCTTGAAGCTTCTACTACAGTCTTGAGGAAAGGATTATAAATCCATCGTCAATAAAAGTGGTAAGTACTGAATGTGAAAATTTTTTTTTTCTTTTTCGAGATTTTGGTTTTGGATCGATAATTGATAAACAATTCATATAATCTAAGCTATAAGGCCCAAAAATAATGTATAATCACGTAGATAGAATACGTTTGACGATACACACTGATTCAGGATGAACCTTGAAAAAGTTTTTTCACTCTCCTCAAATGCAGTGTTTTACAATTTCAGTACTATGCATTTGTATAGAGGAAATACACAATGAGAAAAACTAATTTATTGATATTAGGGTTGAAATTCAACAGAGTTCCAACTCATATTGCCCCCCCCCCCCAGGAGGCCCTGAACGTTGGCAGAATAAAACAAGTTTCCGGTTTGGTGTAATCTTTGACTGCACCTCTAGACCATTTCAACCCATTTCTATTTATCCAGTCAACTATTTTCCACTATAATATTTTTAATCTCAAATAAAATTGTGTACTCTCTTGTACAATTTTATTATGTTTCCTGCTTAAAATTACCTATGTAACAAGTTAGAACTTCGTAATAAATATATGAACATTTTGAGAATTCCCATCATTTCCTTTGAAATTATCATGAAACTGAACCATAGGTGCCATGTGGATCGACTACGCTCTAGTTATAAATATATATTTATATTTCATTCATATCAAAACATATCGGGAGTTTTCGGAAGGCGGTTTTGTAGATAACAAACATTCTCTTGGTATTTGAATTATGAATTAGACCTTGTTGAAACAGAAACGGGAAAATTGGATCTGTATTTGCGTAGCAATAACAGTCCCTGCGAATAATTGTTTCGCAGAAATAGGCGTGCGATGTGTGGCGTGCCTTCAAAAATATTCCAACCAATGTAAGCATATTAACCTTGATTTCAGGCTGAGGATTTATATACCTGTTAAAAAAGTTCAAATAAAAAACTCAAGACAGTCTTATGACTTTGTTCTCGTATGAAGTTTGTATAAACGTATTTTATGATATACAAGTATATACATAAGTTAGAAGTTTCAGTCTGACCATTCATGTAAGTTAAAACTTTTACTTTTTACTCATAGTTTGACAGATGTTAATGAGGTTGTAAGTCACTTATGTTTTGTTACGGCTGAATAATAAAAATAAGTACTTTTATTTAATTACATTTACATAGTTAATATAATTAATTAAATATTTTATTTTATTTAAAAACATTATTTTCATTTATAATTATTTTGATTTATTTATTTATATGCGAATTAAAAGTATATAAATAAATTAATAAAAATTATGATGGGTGTTATTTTATTATTGTTTCAGTAGATATATAAAGTGTGAAGAAGGAAATATGTTTAGCCTGATCCTAAGCACGTTGAGATTTTTTTTTTGGTTACACTATTTCGTTCAATGTGCGTCTGTAGAAAGAAAACCGATGACGAAAGTAGGCTTTTGTTGGACCCACATAGGGTCTTGTGTTCAGTAAATGGTGGAGTACTGTACTGTTTCTTGGATAGCGGAGATGTACAAGCTGTACAGGGAGGTAATTTGTCCTAGGTCATGCACAACACCTAGATATTCCCCCCTTATTTTGGGTACCCACTTTATGGAGGGTGTGTGAGCCCTAGGAGCGTCCAAGATCCTCCTAGGGTTCATTTCCGACCACTTACAGATTAAATAAAAGTCTGCCAGCGAGCGAGATTGGAACCCATGACTTTCGGCACGGCATCTCACTTCTCTACCACTGAGCCATTCCGCTCCTTATTGTTTCTTATAATTAATATTTGCATTTCTTTATTATAAATAATAATAATAATTAAGTGGAGGTCAGTCAATCATGAGCCGGGCATGAACCACTTCCTGTCTGCGGGTTTTGCAACTTAAGACTTGATGACCAATGATATGTTTCTCTCTACAAAAGTTTAAGATTTCTTTTAGGACTCTTGTCTCACATATCCAGCTATTTCTTAAGAATAATTTCTTTCAGTGAATTTGAGTCACGGAGATGTCAATATTGGCCTACCACGACCAGTGGGAGTGCTTCTTTTCCAGTTTATGGGTTAATTACTTGGGCCTCGTAGCAGTGGGCCGCGCTGAGTAGATAAAAAAAATTGAGTGAAAACAATTTGAGCCACTCAGTTGCTAGTAAATACTGGTTGTATAGCTTAATCTGGGAGTAGAGACAGCTACTTTGGTCCTAAATATAAGCTAGTAAACTGTGATTAGTGTTTCCACATTTTACACTTTTTAGCTTTGTTTCCTACTAAAGCCTTTTTTTAAATTTTTTTAAACTATAACTTATTTTCTACTTTTTAGTAGAGCTTGCTATAAACGCGAGTTCTTTATGAGTTTTTAAAATTAATAATCATTTTTTACTTTTTAGTTCGGCAAGCTACAAAAGTGTGTTTTTTAGATTTTTAAACTTATATTTATTTTATTTCGCCGAGTTTTCGGAAAACACTATTGTATTGCTATGTTAAAAAATTTAGAAGGCACTGAATAATATTATAAAATTCTTTTTAATTTTTTTTTTTAATCTTCAAAGCGTGTATTTTAGTACTTGGTATTCGTATTCGTAGGCAACTATGAACACTACCGCTCCTTCGGATATAAAAATTCACTTATCTTGAATACCCTGGTCAGGATAATGAGACAAACTTATTAATAGGATATGTAGTTATTATTATAATTATATTATTTTAATAAGCTTCGAGAGAAATTGGAAAAGAATTTCCTTAGTATGACTTCATTCAGGCTCGTTACGCATCCTCCATTTCACTCCTCCATGGAATCAAATATTGGATTTTGACCCTTGAATCCTTGATGACCTTCCAACATTGGTCAGGGTTCTCGCTGATTTGCTCCCTCTAGAAGCGATTCAACCCCTTTCTGATACTTTGCATCATACTCCCATAAGGATGAAGTACTCCAATCCATGTAAAGTGTCTAACATTTATTACCATTTATCCGATTTTATGAAAATATTAGGAATCGATAGATTTTTTCGTAGATGGCGTTGTATAAAGTTTGTCTAGTTCAATGCAAGCGTTTATAAATAATCCACATATTTCTACAAACGTAACATTAAAACTGCATGGCTACTTAGATCTAAAATAGGTGAAAAATGGATAGTAACTATGAATTTTTATTAAATTAAATTTTCTATCGTCACTTATAGACTGACACATTTATTTTACTTCATATGCTCCAATTTCGAAAAAGGATTTTTCTTTTTGGTCCAAAGATGGATGTATGAAGAATCGAGGAAAGCGGAAATGGTAAACAATAAACTTCATCGAACACTATCAATATATAAGGTACAGATGAGCGGCATGGCTCAGTGGTAGAGCGCTGAGTTGCTGAATTTCTAATTATTCATATCCCAAGTTTTCGAATAGCAATACGGAGCGGAGTGGCTTAGTGGTAGACCGCTAAATTGCTATGCCAAAGGTCCTGGGTACAAATGCTACTGCAGCCGAAGGATGAATCCTATGGATCTAGGATCTTCCTGAAGCTCACCCAGCCTCTAAAAGGCAGATACCCAAAATAAGGGGGAAATCTGGTTAAGTGTGATCTAGGACAAATCAACTCCCTGGACAACCATTGTCCAAGTAACAGTACAGTCTCTATCATGTACTGAACCCCAGATCCTTCATTGGTTGTAGTGGTTCAATTTATTTTATTTATTAAATATATATATATTGATATGCATATACATACTAAAGACATATTAATATTATTAATATATAATATTAATAATATTAGCATACATACATAATATTAATATGTATGTATGTGCATATTAACATACATACATAATATTAATATGTATGTATGTATGTGCATATTAATATGCACATACATACACACACACACACACACACACACACACACATATATATATATATATATATATATACACACATATATACATTAATTTTGTACATATTTGTACATATACGAGTATGTACATATTTATTTTATATTCAGTTCTTGAGATTCCGTCAATTCGTAAAACTACCTTTCGACAATTTTTCGATACTATCGATACCCTCAAAACCATAGTGAAAATTAGGAATAATATTAAATGTCTACATCAATTTGTAAGTATCATTTATGTATAATAATCGTGAAAGTGTCAATTTTAAATTTAGACTTGAGTGTTATTTTATATAATTCACTAAGAGCCTATTGTTTTCACTGTGAGGACATGATTATGAGAACAATGTAGTCTTGAAACGTCGCCAAAAGGAAGTTTAACTAATTGACTGAATCTCAAGAACTGAAAATAAAATTTATTTTTTACCAGTCAATACAAGTAGACAATAATCTATTTATAACCATTTATGAACACCTATAGACCTGTAACCATCTGAATGATACAGATCGTAATAACCAATTGAAATAAATCTGTTTTTCTTTTTTTCGCGATACAGCCATAATAAACGACAAGGAATCAGTTATCCTTCTAAGTCTATCCACACTTTTTAAAATAATTTATTACTACTATTAATTATTAAATTAATAATTATTTGTATGAGTATTACTTAGTACATATACATTTCTCTCCTTAATACTAATTATTTTTTCAGATCTGATTATTTTTTTTTTAGACTGGATTGAATGAACGAGGCCAGGGTTCTTTTCAGTGCTTAAATTAAAAGTAAATTCATTCCTCTCTTTGAATAGATTTTTTTTTATTATTCTTTTCCATTAAGAACGGTTGGTATGGGCGTTGGATTAAGGAATTTTGTAAAAAGGAAATTCTACTTTAGAATTTTTGAAGTACCTATCTATTGTGGTGAAAATAAATCTCCATGTGGGCTTTAAAGTAAATGAAGTTTTAGCTGTGAAAGTGACTCAATAATTTTGTCTTTCCTTACTTTGAATTTGAAAATAACAATTAATTTTTAAGAATTTATAGCGCAAGTTTTCAACTAGCAACACGCAGCGGAATGGCTTAGTGGTAGAGCAATGACTTTGTAAGCAAAAGATCCTCGCTCCAGTGGGGGTTCAAATCCCACTCACTGGAAGATTTTTATTTAATCTGTTATACGCTGAGACCTAACACCGTCCTGGGGCCCACTTATCCTCTATAAGAGAGAAAATCTGGTGGTTGTAATGTGATCTGGGAAAAATCACCTTCTTCATTGCATAACCGTTTTCCAATAAACAGTACAGTCTCTACCATGTACTGAACTCCAGGCCCTTCACGGGTCGTAGTGGTACAGTTTTCTTTTTTTCATAGCCCAAACATCAATTTTCAAAAACATCTTATTCAGGTTTGTACTATAACTATCCTTGAATATGCTTTTATCCAATCATAGAAATTTTTTATTGTTTTCTTTTGTTTTTTTTCTTAGTTCATAGTTATGAAGAACAAAAATGGGTTAAAGATTAAATATTTCAAATTGGAAATTAATTACTAGAATAACAGTGAAGAAGTAACGAATCATTGTTTAACAATAATGATTTCTAAAGTATAAATTATAATTAGATAAATATTATACACATTTTTTGGTGTATTTAAACCAATTTGTATACACTAATCGCAGATAAATATGTTATACAATGTGAAATAGAAAAATATCTTTTAGTTAATCTAGTTATAATCAAGTTCCTCAAATTCTAACACCTACAGATTAAAAACCTCGAAAAATCATTAAATCATAGGTGCTCGAAAAACATATCTAAAAAAAACATACTTATACCTCTCAAGTATTTAATTAGGGGAAAACTAATTAAAAGCTATTTGCTTATTAGACAGACTGATTGGATTCATTACATATAAAAAAAATATAAAAAATGATAACGGCATTATTCTCCTATATAAGCTGTTCAATTTTCGGAACGTTATATTTGAGTAAGTTATTTCAAATATTAGTATTCAGTAAGTTTCAAATATTTTATATCGCATTATGCAGCTAGATTTTATTCATATTTATTTTAACTGAAACATAAATATAAATTATTTCGTAAATGTTTATGCTGTTATTGATAATTTGAGAATTTATTTTTGATATTATATACAAGTTTTTATTTTTATTTTATTTATTGCTTAATATTTTTTAAAGGAAAAATGGTTTTTAAGACACTATGCCTGGCTGCCTTATTGGCTCTGGCTGCAAGTGAGCAAACCCCAGAAGTAAGATATATTTACTAACTTTAATTATGTTTACCTAATATTTTATAATATTTAATTAGTTTATAAAATTTTATTAAAAATATTTGTATTTCTAGTACCAACAGACCGAGAGTGACCAACAGTACAGCAATGGTTTTTACCCACAGCAAAATGGGTATAACCAGGGAATTTATCCTACCCAATTCCAAGGACCATATGCCTACCAAGGATACCCATTCCAATACCCAGGACAGTTCCCATTCCTATACCCAGGACAATACCCAAACCAATACAAAGGACAATACCCATCCCTATACCCAGGACAATACCCAAACCAATACGAAGGACAATACCCATCCCTATACCCAGGACAATACCAAGGTCAATACCCATACCAATACAGACAGTACCCATTTCAATACCAAGGACGGTTCCCATTCCAATACCAGCGTCCATATGTATACCCATTCCAGGGGCAGAATTACAATAATCAATTCCCTTTTTCTGGAGTAAGTTTTATGAGTATTCATTTTATTGCTAATTATCATTTAACTGTATATTAAATTTTAATTTTTTTCTCGTATTTCAGTTCCCCTACAACTACTATCAAATCGCTGCTCATTGAGGGATATTTGATTCAGTGGACCATTGCAAACTAAGCATCGCATCAACAACAAAATCATTTTAATAACTTCACCAAAAAAAAAAAATAAACTATATTTTACAGATTAAATTTTATTTTTATTTGCTACCTATTATACCATTAAAACAACATATTAAAAATTGGTTTGTCGTTTTGATTGAGATTTTTACATGTTAGTCATATTTGGCTATGCAATAAAGGATGGGGAATTTTGTTACTCATTATTTTTTAATCTAAAGCACAAACTACATCATATTATTTTTAAAAACATAAAGTATAATTTCTTTATAATTAGATAGAAACGGGGTATGTTATTACCTAGGATGCTAAGCCATTAAATCGACTCCGATGGATCTAGAGACCTTCATAAGCTCGTTCAGCTTAATTTTTTCAAATAATCAAAATTTACAACGGATTTTAACCATGATAATGGTGTTGCAGGGATCAGAATAATTATGAGTTTTATGATAGAAGTAACAATACAACAACGAATGGATAAACAATGTTTTAAAAATAATTCGTGTTGTTTAGATCATCCTATTTGTGAATGTCTTAGGCCTCAAATCTTATTATGCTCATTTCAATTTAATTCCAATTGAAACTCTATTTTAATATAAAATAATTTAATGATACTCGAAATATATAATTTTGACATTAACTTCCTTTTGTTACTGTAGCATATAAAATTTATAAAAGGCTGAAGTAAAAAATATTATATTTTAGTTAACCATCTTAAAATCATCGTTTTTATAACTACATTAACAAATATCTAGTACTTGCGGTTCAGTAAAATATTTTACTTCAATTTAAACTTCATTGAGCACTTTATGAAATCGTTTTCCGTGGCCCGACAATGGACGGTAAGCCAGACCTTGAGGTCACAAAGTCTCACAAATGAGATTTGCAGGGGACTGGGTCACATATTCCGATATTCCCTTCCTTTCAACAATTTAGAACCTGTTTACTTTTTATGCTCCTTTTTTATTTTCACATCACCATATCTCGTCTCCCGCTCCTACCGTAAATTTTCTCCGTCAATATCTGAGTTATTACCATAGTATAAGACTGTTTTTATTTACTGTTTTATTACCAGGTAATATAATCCGGAGATAAAGTTAATATGAGATATAAAAGCTATTCTGTTATCAGAACCACTACAACATAATCTTATAAATGTTGACTAGTTAATTTGATAAGGCATGATCTACCTAAAATTACTTTGTATGGATATAAAAAGTTCGAATTAACTGCACTGAAATTATATCTTTATAAATATATGAGTAATGTAGAAAATGGTTGGATTTGTGGTCAGTAATATTACACATGCTAAAAACTATAAATTATGCATGGCAAATGAAGAAATATTTGACAAATAAAAAACAGGTTTTAGATAAATGAGTTTAATCAAAAGTATGATTGCATAATTACAAAATGTATTTTTTTTTATAAGTGTAAATAAATAAATAAAAAGGCTAGCGAGCCCGAAGGCTCGATGCCGATTTATTATTACTTATTTTGTACGTAAGTCTATATTATGTTAAATAAACATAGTTTCCGAAGTGCAAAACATTAGGGGGTCATATGGTCTAGTGGTTACCATAACAACCTACTAAGGCCAAGTTCGCGGGTTCGTAACCCGACAGGTGGCTCTAAGATTTTTTATATTGATTTTTTATAATCCTTGGTTATGCCGTCCTTCGGAAGAGACATTAAACGGGGGTCCCGAGTCTGTAAAATGTCGGGTACTCTTTAAATACCCCTATCCAAATTATACCTGAGTAGGCAAAATTTAGGACTCCCCCTGTAGCGTCGTCCGATTAGCCCTAGCAACATAAAATGACGTTAAATAAACAAACAAACATTTTTAATACATCAGTGTTGTGCAGATGATATATTAGAAAGCCCCGATCTAGAAAAGGAATATGGTACTCAGATAAAGTTGCAGGTATAGACCAAATTATTGGGTAGAAAATAACCAATAAGCCTACCACGAAAAACAAAAATGCGTAATAAACAATTACAGGAATGAAACGAAACAAAAATATTCAATTCAAAACTGTGTACTAAAATAAGTACAAAATTGTGTAATAACAACTTAAAAATTGAATTTGACCGAAAAATAATGGCAAGAACGCGTTTTGGGAATGAAGTAAAAATTTACAATATAGCAATTATACATTAAGGAGAGTCCCAATGATTTAAACAATTATGCTACGGGAACAATGGTGTAAAACATATAAAATAACTGAATTACATAACCTGAAGGTAAAACAAATCTATCTCTTATTCTAGTAGATAACTTTGTATTTTGACAAGATTTGAACAAATGTAAAATGTATTAAATTTTTTTTTAATTATTCGAGACTTTATGGCGATATTGCCGATCGCACTAATATATCTATAAGCTGATTGCTTTTTTAACTTAATTAAAGTATAATTAGGTTTTTAAATTGCAATTTAATTATCAGAAGATTATTCGTGAATCATTTTGGCGAAAGTTTTCCTGTTTCCTAAAAATAATAATATCATAACACCAATTACAGATTGAAAAAAAACTTAAGGAAAAATCTACATGAAATCAGACAGACAATTTATGTATACCATTTTGAGTTAAAAAAAAATTTAAAGTTTTAATTTATTTTATACTATTACTTAGCCGATTGTTTTTTTCTTAAACAATAACCACAAACAATTAGCAGTAGCATAAAAAATAAAAGTGTTATTACATACTGTTTATCTGTTATTAAATAATTAAAAATGTTTGTAATTTTTAAACGTCTAAAACTGTCTACACTTGTATACCCTTAGGTTGTATTTGTATGTTAGGTGTTTATTTAGTAGATTATTATTCGCAAACTGTCATCATAATCCATAATATGCGATCTCAATCTGACAATTCTTAGGAAACGTATAGGGTGTGGTTACCTCGTATAAATTGATGTCAATTGTCATTGATAGCTATGAATTGTTTTCTTTAGTTATTGACATTTAATAATAGTGTTTTAGCGCAAAAACTCTCTTACATATAAACTTATAATAAATAAAATTGATAAAATATACGGTTTCTGCCAATGTAATATTATGGACTTAAAGTATTTGAGCGTCAGTTTCTGGATTGTGTCGATATCACTCCAGTCACTCAATTACCTCAAACCCACCTGTGACCCCTTTTTATTACTATTGCAATAAAAACTAATAGTAAACGACTATAAATTTTATATAGAAGACTGAAAAGTAATCTATTTTATTGTTTTATTCTGTTATACATCGGATAGATGTAATATATAATTGAAATATAGAGTTTTATAGTGCAAAAATCTACCTTATATCTTAAACATACTAGCTATATAATGAGTTAAAATATAATTACCTATATTTTATATAATGAGTTAAAAAATAAAACAAAATACAACAATATACAAATAACACTTTAGAACATTATAGATTCTTAATCTACTTTTAATACGATAGCTGTATTTATTAACACCATTGGAAACGTATATAAACAGGCCCGGACTGGCCAGGTCCGCTATCCCGGAGGGCCCCCGGCCCTAGGGGCCCGAAGAGGCCCCCACATAACGTACTCCTACAAAAAAAAAAGTTTATATTGCTAATACAATTGTTCTTACCATACCTTGTACCCAAGTCACATGTGAACCAGTTTTCTCTAAACTTAAACTAGTCCAAAATCGACTTCAGTCTTCTTTAGTCCAAGACATTATGTACAGTCTGCTTTTTATTAATGTTGAGAGGGGTTTATTTTATGATTTGGACCAAAATAAAATAATAGATGAGGTAGTTTCAACAAGTGAGTTGCTTACAAAGAAGCTGTTACTTTAGGGCTAGGGAGTAAAATGTAGAATCATCTCACTCATCTCAGTTAAGTTAAGTCCCTTCTGTTCTAGTAGAACAACATTGTAAACCGTTGAATACACAGGATTTTTTTAAAAAATGTTGGTATTATTTTTCTAATCCCTAAAATCCGATTCTCATTATTTTTATTACACAAATAGTTTTGACATAATTCATTAATACTTTGGTATGGATTAAATACTGGACTTTATTTTAAACTCCGTTGTAATTATTGGCAGTTCTCCAGCTTGTGTTTTGTAGTGTTGTGGTATCCCAAAAATACTGTGAATTTCTTATTTTAATAAAAAATGAAGTCTAAAAAATTCGAAAATCATAATATTCGTGTACAAAACTAGGTGAATATCTTCTTCTTTATAAGTCCCAAAATAGCGTAAAAAACGCGTTTTCATTGATTTCAAGTACCTATTTTTCAAATATTTTCCCCGGACCCCCCGTTTGCTAGGGGGTAAGTTTTAGCTGAGGGCCCAAAATGGTCCCTCTTGGCCTGTATATATATGTGTGTGTGTGTGTGCGTGTGTGTGTGTGTGTGTGGTTTTAATTTGTGTGTGTGTGTTTTATCAGTGTATAGACTCGCAACGCAAATGTATAACCTTCATTACTTTTTAAACAAAATATCGTATGTCTTTCCGGTCTGTAAAAAGTTGTAGTAGTAAATAAAATTGTGTTGTTTTTCGTTTGATTTCAATATAATTCTGATTCCAAACTATATAAATATAACAGCAAATTCAGTCTAATTACAACTTATATATATATAATATGTAATACATATATATAATATGTAATACATAAATATAAATGTTTGTATATTTATATATTTTTTTTTTAAATTTCCCCCCATGGTAACCTCATTGAGAGACCTTTTATTAATATTAGGACATGCACCAGGCTTAAATAAGCATATTACATGTGATTTTTATATTATTTCTGTTTACAGATCAACTTAACTAGAAGTAGAACTACATTAAAGTGCAACAATATAGGAAATTAAAAATTTACAAGTGAACTAAATTAATAATTTATATGTTAAACTAAAATTAGGATTAAATTTGTAACCTTAAATAAAAAAATTTAGTAACATAAACATAAATAAAATACTAAATAAAACTAATATTTTAAGAAGGTTTTTATGAAATAATTTCAATTACTAAAAACTTTAATGAATACTTTATTACATTTATATATTTATAATGTATACATTATCATGTTACAGTCTTACTAGGCACGTTTCTTTTATTTTATAGAAATGTAATTATTTCTTTACATCTTCTTCCTCCGTCTATTTGTTACTCTCCTGCCTCTTTCTCTAAACCAAAAGGACTTTTTTGTTTCTCACAATATTCAGGAATCCTTCTCTACCCTGGTTGTCCATACCTCTGATACCCATTCTTTCCTATTCCTCGTTTATTTTCTTTGGATACTCCTTTGACCCATAATAAATACAGACTTTAATACTATTATTTTTACGCTATATATTTTTATTTTTATTTATTTTATAATTTCATTTTCATTTGCACCTGCGCAATTGCGCATTCAGCAAATTTGATCCTAGTGTTTTTCACCTTGATTTTCTACTTGAACTTCTATACGATGATGGAGTAAAAATTTAAATATCAATAGGTGAGTAGGTCTCTTGGCCAATTTCTTTTTAATCTTTTCCTATCCAGTCCAGGTAACAGGGAGTAGGAAAGCGGAAGAACGATCGGGTTTGGGTGATATTGTGTCGATGAGTGGAATGTCATGTATTTGTTATGAATATATGATTTTATAGTGGAAATGTTCATGTCGTTGTGTATGGTGTGATTCGAAATATACCATGGTGCATTAACCATTTTTCTGAGAATTTTGGACTGTGTTGTTTAAATCTTGTGTATGTGGACTTTTTTTGCTGAACCCCAAAGTTCTGCTCCATATATCCAAATAGGTTTCAGTATGCTATTATAGATAAGTCGTTTGTTCCGTAAGTCAAGTGAAGATCTGTAGTATAAAAAAGCAAAATGTAGATTTTAAAGTAATGTATATTTTTTGAGGTTACGTCTTTTGATTACTTCTTTTATTTTTTTCCATAGGCATTACATTGAAATTTTCCCAGTCTTCAAATTTCAACAAATATTAAATTTATATTTTATAATAACATAAAGTATAACTTCTATGTTGAATGTATTAATTAAATATTTGATTTGTTTATCATGACGGTGTGGAGTTCGCAATAATTTAAATAAATCAGTTTGTAATTGTAAATTAAAAAAAAAAAGTATTATTATAAATAAACAAAATTACGAACAATTATTTAAAAAAACTTTATAAAATAACAGAAGAATCTTCGACACAATGACGAACAGTTGAACATGAGTTAACTTCTATGGAAATATCCTGCGGATGAATGCATGAGAGCTATCGAAAGGAAAATTTTAATTTTAATTTTTTTAAATTTTAATTCCTAAGAAATCAAAAAAACTAAACCGAATTGATTTAAGTAAACAGAGGGGGACATGAGAGAACTCAAGATTACAATGGGTTCGGTTAAGGATGGAACTGCCAAGAGCATACCACGAGACAAGAGGAGGTGGTTTGTTGTAGGAAATCGGATCTAATGATTGATCCAGAGTACCTCAGGTTGGATGAAACTAAAAAAAATCAAAATTTTATTATAGGAATTAATTTCATTCAATATCATGTCTGAAAATTTTCCTTTGCTAAATACTTTTTGTAGATTCTACTACAATTATTTTTATTACCTCTTCTTAAGAGAGAAATCCTTTTTTAATAGGTTGCTAAGCATGAGAAATGTTGTATACTCTAATCAACGTATTTTTTTTTTTCCTTTAGTTTTTCTCTTCTACTTCCTAAAGTTTTCACTGCCGATCCCAGAAAGCTTTACGCATCGCTAAGCGAATAAGTAAAAAGGAAATTAAAAACATTTGATGCTATTTCAACTTCAATCGGAATTCTTGGAAGGGAGAAAAAAAAACTGACGGACAGATTTCATTTCTTGCAATAATTTTCTGCTTCTGAGAATTCGCGATAAATATTCATGTTTCCATTTTACTTTCCTTTCGTCTCCTACTTGTAAATACTTAGCTGAGCGAGTTCATTTTACCCCGCTTTTGCCAATTTAGAAACTTTCAGGTTTCTTTCTTGTGCGGGTTTTTTCTTTTGAACGTTTATGAAGTGGTTGTTTTATCTGATCGTTTCATACAAATTTTTTTAAATATTTCTAAGCTTCAAATAGAAATTAGTGATCTTCTGTTGTTTAGTACGTCCAAGTTTACGTATGAGATGTTATTAATCCCCTCTTTTTGGATAAAACTTACTCCTACTACGAATTAATGAACATATTTGATGGTATCCTATCAAATATGACCATGGAAACTCGCGATTTTTGTGTGATTTTTATATGAGTTTAAACTTGTACACCAAGAAATATTACTATCTAGTCATTTCTACCCAGAAGTGAAACCATCACATCCGCATCATATTACAGGGATAATAATATAAAGCAACAACAACAAATAGAAAAAGAACCTGCATTGGACCTATACTCTTACAGTCAACGGCAGACCTCATGTTTCACGATAGTGAAGAAACTGAGTTACGAAGTCTTCCCACACCCACCTTATTTACCAGAATTATTTGAAATATATTTACACCTGTTCAGAAATTGAGACTACTTCCTGGAGGGTACAATTTTTGAAAAGGATTTACAATTACAAATTATTAAACTATACAATAAATTAAAAAATTACAATAAACTGTACAAATTAATTAAACTATACAATAAATAATTACGGAATTTTCACTATTTTTTTAACAATCTGTAATGTGCTTAACTTCTTTCTTTATATTGGCATGGAGGGTAATTTTTTTTAATGTTTTATTACCTATGAAATTAACTTAAACAAAATTGAGATTTGAACGAAGTCAACAAATAATTCTAACAAAAGTAATTTCAACATTATCTCTTAATTCTCCAAAAAAGTACATTTTATATTCATATTAACAAATTAATTTTTATTATGGTTTTTTTTTTTTTTTTTATTCATTATCTTTACAATGAATTATTTTTTAAGGAAATGTTCTTTTTTGTATATACCGTTCGAAAAAACGGTCACGCCCAAATTCTTAAAACATGTAGCATTTAAATGTTAGTTTTTATACCACTGCAGATTCTAACACTACATGTACATGAGTGGAAGAACTGAAAATATCATTATTTACTAATTATTTTATAAATTTGATATTATTTGTTAATTATATTTTTTTCATTACCCCAAGTTAAAAAATGTACCTCAGTATGTTTGGTGTTATATATTTTATTTCATTTATTTTAAGATATCCTATTTTCTTATAAATACTCCATTCTTTCAATTGAAGAGTATTTAATTTATTTCTTGCAATAGCAATCCCATAAATGATTACTATACTCTATAAGGCTCTTTACAATGAAAAATATAGGGTCCTATTATTATTTAGTTTTATAGTAAAATTTTGATGAAATTATAATGTTTTATTAACGAGTAACGTAATTGTTCTGTACTATAAACTTGAAAAATATAAAGAAACCTTCAAGATGTTTGCGTTACTGTGAATAGTAAAATAAATAAATTACAATATCATTTATATTTCATTTTGAAGAGAAAAGAAAAAAAAAAGGAAGAGAAAAGAATCCCGGCCGGGGGCATATCTTGTCTCTTAAAAAAAAAAAAAATTAAATAAAAACGTTAAAAACAAATAAAAAATTGTACTCAGTTATGATCGTGTAATTAGTGAATTACATATGACATTGGATATTTTAAAACATTTTGATTTCCCCCATTTATTTGAAAAATGAAGGACTTTTAATAATAAATATGGCTTTTTTGAAGGTAAGTTTTTTACCATTTTTTTAAATACCAATTATTTATTGAGTTGATGGATCCCTAAGGGTTGAAGATAAACCGAAAACTTGGCCAGTCTTAGTGGCCGCCTTGGATAGGGTCCAGGGCACTAAATAATAGGGCTTCACCAATTAGTGGCTTTGTGACGGGGGTAGCTCATGCGACTGGGGATCACTAATGACCAGTAATTACTGACTCCAGAATAGTTTGGAGGATCAATTATTTTTTTCAAGTTTGCTAAAACCACAAATTAAGAAAAAAATATACACCTATATATGTGTGCATAACATATGTTTATAAATTTATATATATATACTAGCTGTCCTGGCCACGCGTTGCTGTGGCTGTCATAATAGTTTTTAAACTTGAATTTTAAAGAAATAATGAATGAATGAAAAAATGAATGTAATTAATTTTTGATTACACATTTTATTCATCTTATATCAAAGTATAGTATATAATAATTAATAATAAAATTAGGGGTAATTAATGAACATTTATTGGATCATAAAAATTGATTTAAAAGATTAATTAATGTGATCATCAATTCAATTTAATTCCCAGCCAATTTGTCATGTAAATAGCTCAGACAATAATACCCCATTAGGTACTGAAATGTTTAAAAATCTAGTTGTATGTCAGGAAGGCAGGTCATTACTTCAATACATTAATACTTCAATTCCTCTTATGACAGTTAATTTTATTGTGTAGTATTTATTAAATTTGATACCAACTTTAATGATAAAACAATAATAAAAATATGTCTATTTACTGATCAACACAGTAAACCTTTCCTTAATTGTAATATTGATAAAGTAACTGAATGAAAAATGATAAATAAGGATAATAAAAATAAATGTATTGGAATATATTTACAAACTATGAAGAAAATTAAAACTATTTTAAGAACGTACCAATAAAGAGCAATAATTTAAACGTGAATTATCTTGTATCGCCCGCGAATTAATATTTTTATTTTACTGTTAAAAACGTGAGCTATTTAATCATTAAAACGTAAAAAAACCACTATAAATATAAGTTAACAAATACCTGACTAGAAAAAGTTGATAAATAAATCGCAGAAGAAAGAAGAAAAATATTGGATTACTAGAGATAGGGAAAGAAAAATGGTCTGCAACAGATCATCAGGTATGAAGGAAAGAAAAACATAACGTAGGAGGATGCATAAAATATTTGAATTTCTTATCTTTTATTTCAATTTATTGAAGTCATATTTCCTTAGTCGAGATTTTCCACACAGTCATAAATTTCAGGAAAACGATTCATCATAGAAGAAAAGGCAATATTCTTCCTATTCTTTATAATTCATTGTTACCAGCTCTCCAAGGAGCGAAGTAGCTCAAACGGTTATGGTTAATAAATACCAAGTTCTTTTAACTTTAGGTGCTGGCATATAATCATATTTCCAGTTATCTGTCATGGACTCTAGATCATGGATGGATGGGAGACCCAGTTTTTATAAGCTGGGTACCCTTTATTGGATATAACCTGAGCGTGGAGGAATATTCTTCATTAATAATCAGCCTTGAAACAGTCCACATAACCGACTCGAACCGAGACCTTTCTTGGGCTTGTATTTGGGAAAGATTTGTTAGAAGTTTTCGATGGGGTAGGACCGAAACATGACTTCAACCTTAATGTAGTGATATGTTGTATGAGGGTGCATAGGAATAAATGTAGTTTAAACTAAGTAGTGTAGAATAACAGTTGTAGAGAGTGTAAGCGCACATTCATTTAATACTTGGCTGCAACTAAAATCTACGAATGGACTATAAATAAAAAAGACATTTCAATAAACTTTAAGATACATCCTTTCATGACCGGGATATTAAAGTCGATCCCAGATAAGCATTGGCCAAAACAAATAAATACGAATGAAAAAAAAAAAGGTTTTGACGACCTGGAGACGGAGGAGGAATCAACGATGATCCGAGATAAGGGAGGTTTAGAGGATTGATGTCCGCTGTAACTACCGGTTTACGCGGTCAACATAAAATCTAAGTCCCGATTGATGAAAGTCTTTACAACCCGAAGCACTATACCAGCATCGTACCAAGGCACTATAGCGCCCGCGTCCATAAACAGCGAATATTGTCGACATAATTAAAGCGGGTCATTGAACGTTTGCTTCCCTCCATGTGGATAACCATCAGATTGGAGGTAAGTTTATGTCCTTCCGGTCTTAGTTTTATTGCTCGTAAAGGAAGCCATGACGCTTTTTCTGACCGTGGTTAGTTTATCAGTTACCCTAGGAGATGTAAAATGGGCACTGATCGATTATAAAACTAATCATAAAGTATCCTGAGCGGCTATATAATATTTCATTAATTTCATTGTTATTTATACTTCATTAACTACAATTTATCTTTTGTTCCATAAATTTTCTTTTAATTATTATACAACTCAAGTCAGATAACGGGGTAGCTCACTTATATACAGGGTTTGTGTACGTATATACTGTGTATGTATGGCTGACTTGCTTTGCTAAAGGCTGCGGGGCAGTCATCAGTCTCGTCAGTTACGGATGGACACTGTGGGGTTTCAGACCATCCTAGGGCTCAACCAGCTTCTTTAAAGCGGATACTGTCTATGCCAACACCTGTATCAAAATTTATTTTTTTCATCTACATTTATATATTTCTATTTTTGGTTTCCTTTAATATAAATGTTTCGTCACCTGGTATACACACGCAGCTTGTAAATGATCGGCCGTGGATCCGTCATGATCGGCTGGGTCATCTGCTTCGTGCCAATCAAGCAAGTCAGAAACGAGAGTTATTGTGGTATAATCGTACTGCAAACATACTTTCTTCCTGAGCCTCTTCTCTTCAGGTCCTTTTGGACCTTCTCAGGATCCAGTGCCTCGGGGCGAGAACAGGATAAATAGTTCACTACGGTTCACTGGCTCCCCGCAACGGGATCGAAAAGGCAATGTTATATTTTTACCATATTTTGTAGTTCGTTCTATCGTAAATGAGTTTTTTTTTTAATCTAATCATACATAGCATGTTGCGACCGAGCGAATTAAATTTTCCACGATGCCCCGGTGCTCAATCTTTCAATTGCAAAAGACAGTCACAGGAACCCTAATTGTGGCAAACACCTGATGTTTGAGTGTAATCTCCTATAAATGACCTCCTTTCACAACCGTTGTCATAAAGCAGTAAAGTGCTACCTTGTGCTCAACACAAGACCCTTTATGATTGTAGTGATCCAGGTAACACTTCACAAATCATAATATACTTACCAAAGTACGCACCTTACAATTCTATATCTATATTACATTTCTAGGACATCCAAACACCCTAAAGTGTTGTAACTAGATTATTTTGAAAGCTCTAACTTTACTGATTCTTAAAAACAAAATATTTCTATTTAAATTTTAAATAATACTTTTTATTTAAATTTATTTGGTTTGGATGTGTCTACTCTCTATACTTACATAAATGTATGAATTTCTTTAATGAGTTGCTCAATGACCCAGTAGAGAAAAGTTTTCTCATATCGTTAGGAGAAAGAAAACTACATATAATATTTATGAACTAAATTGCCTGAATCATATAAACAGTAAATGAACAGTACTGTTGAGAATTATCGATCATTGCATTTCAAAACTAAAATCGTTAAATTGTGGCATTTAAAAAAATACTTTCTTTTCAAATATTATTTGTGAAATAATGATTGAAGGTCCAAGCTTCATTCAGTAGTTTCTTGCTTCGCTGCTATATGCCTCTGACATCCAGTTTCGGACATTCCAAATTTTTTCTACTGTCATCCGCTACACAATCCTTTGCTTCTACACAATCCCACCTCTGCTTTGGTCTGCCAATCTATCCTATGGAACAAAAATTCCAGACTCCAAATTATCTTTTAGACATGAATGAAAACCTATCTTAAATGAATTAATGACATAATAAAAATAACATGAGGCGTATTGTAGTTTATGTTAGATTGATTTGAGAATAAAATTGAAGTTTTCCAGACCCTTGGAAGAATTGATCTATCGTTTTATTAAACGGCTTCAAAAAGGTAATAAAAGGCAGGAGTGCCTCTCGTAAAGATTTTATGGCCATAAAATATATAAAAGAGAAAATGAACTTGCTAACAAATCTTAGGATTAGCTGTGTCTGTAGGCTTATTAACTTTTTGATGTTCCATCCATTCTTGATTAAAAAATTCAATGGGCGATTTCATTAAAAGAAGCTTATGTTTCATTGAGGTATTTTGCGAGTTTTTATTAAACCCTCTCCTAAAGCAGATGTTTATTAGATCAATTTTCATGAATAAACTGTTTACTAACTGAGGATATTTGGCAAATAGAAATTAAATACTATTATTAAATAGATAACGAATATATTTCACGTGAGTTCCCGACTTTAATCTATTTCATAGATGAAAGGCAAGAGAAAAATTTATTACTTGAAGTCTGAAACGTAAAACGCTAGTAAAAATTATCAATTTGATGAAAAATGTTTTCACATCCTGCACGATCGCAATGCTTTCTATCACCAGCTTGGCGAAAACATGTTATTCTACCATTTCCGGATGTTCTTGTTTATTTTCAGTAAAACAAAAAGTATTATTAAAAAACTGAAGCTATACCTCACAGATCTAACAGCACAGCATAATTACTTTAAATAAATAACAGAATTCATTTATTCAAGGGATAAGGTTTATAATAGGAATCGAAATTTACCGACTTCACCCAAATTTTATGTTCTATTTGTACCATTATAAAAAAACAACTTATTTTTGTTATTAAATTTTTAATCCATTCATTAGATGTCTATCTGGTTTTGACCGTATAGTAAAATTCGCTGGCCATATGGCAAGCTTCCTCAGGGCTTGATCTGAGACTGAAAATATTCTTCTTTACTTCTGGCTCCGAGGGCGGAACCTATTCCTCCAATCATCTGATTGGATGGGTTCCGAATGTATGGTCTCTGATTGGGCGGGTCTTTAATGGCTGACTTCTGATTGGCTGGCCTTTTCTTTCTGGTTTTATGGTTTCTTTTTGGCCACTGGTATGTTTGGGAGCCATAATTTGCTTAATTTGTCGCCAACTTCTCTGTTGAAATTTTTGGGGTGCTTTACATTTCGATTGCTTCTAATATCTTTTTTTAAGTCATGATATTACACTTTTTGACCACTATAATTTTGTGAAACTCGATAGTATAGTTGGTATTCACAAAGTGCTCTTCCAATGTGCTATCCAATTATTTTACACTTCTAATATGATCTGGAAGTCTTGTACATATTAGTCTTTTTGTTTGCCCAATGCTCAATCCCACAGGGACATGAAATGCTGTAATTTCCTGGCGTCTTTAGGCTAGGCCTTCTTTTCCGGGTATGACGGACTCCCTGCGAAACTGTTGAAATACGGAGATGGTGAAGCGGTGAAAGTACTTTAGGATCTTCTTGCATCAATGTGGACGGATGAAGTGATGCCCCCTGAGTTAAAGAGGTCGATTATCTGCCCTATCCACTAGAAGGGTTACCGCTTGGTATGCGGTATGTCATTGGTATAACTTGTCCTTATTTTGTAATTATTTAAGATTCTCCGCAGTACTCTTAATATATGGAATCACCACTGTCTTTATTTCTTCCCTGTCTTCTTCTAGTTTCTTCCTAGAAACCCTTTTTGGTCGCCGCTTTCATTAAATGTCTCTTACATTCTTCTTTTCCCGAATGCGCCGGTTCAAAAATCCTCAAGGCTCTTTTCACTAATGTTCTTATTTGCTCATGCTTTTGTGTAGGATGGTTGCTGAGGATAGACATTCTTTAAAAAATTCTAAGACCACCTGCCGGGCTTCGAACCCGTGATCTTGGGCTCTCGTTGCATGAAGAGGCGTAATTTTGTACCTGGGAGATAGATGATGAGTATCATGGGTTTTTTTTTCTTATTTAATTTACTCCGTTTTATGGGTTCGATTCAACCATAGTAATTAGTAGTAGTTTTTTCGGTTTGTTTTTCTGTCAGCTCCAATATCTCAATTCTCATGACTAGCATGTATTTTTGATCTATTTATCCCCGTATATATAATGAAGTTGTTCCCTATCCATCTCTGTCATCCTTTTTCCTGCACGTCTCCATTCCCCACTTCACGCCCTCCTTGCCGACTTGATTCAACCATCTAAATATTGGCTTTCCTTTTTTCTAGTCGGACCCTACATGGTTTTTTCTTGTTTCTGTTGGATTATTTCCATCACAGTGATTGTATAACATATTATTATTCTATAACAATAATAATATGTTATACAATTATTTTCCTTGCTTGTTGAATATATAACTCCTAGATACTTTTCTTTTCTCCCTAATCCTTTGGCTTATTTATTTATTTTGAATTGATATTTATCAGAATAAATAGGATTAACAGAATGTCATTTGCGGTAACATGTGAATATTAAGAGAGGGATGAGGGTGGGGGGTTTGCTGGATTTCTAATGAATAATAGAAGTAGAGTTATATTAATGGGGCTCACAAGTTCTTTCTGGATTTGGAGCTCCAGAGATACTTACAAGTCCTCATTACTTTTATACTGTCCTGTTATAGGTTTTTGTTAACAATTTTATCGTTAAATATTCGGATTGGTTCATATTGATGGTATTTTTTTTAATCATGTAATTCGAGCCATCTTGATTTTCAGCCATGACTACTTGGTTGTCGGCAAAATAGAGACTCTACAGATTATTTTCATTGATTTGCAGGCTCATATATTTCATTTTATTTGTTCAATTCTTTAGAGCTTGTTATAGGTATATTTAAAAAATGTTCTGTTCTTCAATTCAATTATAAATTAACAAATAATATAGGGAACATTATTTTATAAGTATTCTATCACACTCGGCAGTTACATCGGTGTTGTTTCAGCTTTAGAAGAAATAGCTGCGAATACGGAGATTCAGCCGAGGTTGGGAGACGATAATCTCCGGGAGGGGACGATGAAGCGATTGCCAGAACAGGAACATAATTTCCTTGTTAATCGGCGGCTAACCAATGTCCTCTGTGCCCTTCAGTTTCCAGTCGTCCCCGCGATAATTTTCTACTCTACAGAGGAAATGGCGCCTGGAACAAAAGGTACCAGGCGGCGGTTTATTCAACGCAGAGCTAGAATATACAATAGTTTCCCAGGTGCATTAAGATGTTGAGAGTGTTGTCTCTCCGACAGTTCACTCTTTGAATTAATCTGAGATGTGGGTCTAAGTTATAAGTATTTATTAGGACAAGAGGTTCAGTTTTTTTGTGTGTTTTTAAATAAATCTAGGAGACCTTTATCAATTAAATTAAAAATTACAATTCAGGAGTTGTATAACGAATTCATACATCACTTTTCAAAAATTATATATAATATTCTACATTTCAAATATATTCACTTTATTTTAGATCCCAAAAGTAGAAAAATTGTATTCAGTTTATCTAATGATTTGTAATGTTTGCATTCAAAACTGACAACGACTATGTACCTTCTAAATCCCATGTACGTTACCTCAGACTATATTTGAACAATATACTTACAAGGAATATTCACATAAAAAAACGATACATGAATAGACAAGACGCTGCAATTAACTATCACGGACTATAGATCTTCACTTGACTTACGAAACAAACGACTTATCTATTATA
>CAXKTH010000106.1:0-12330 GCA_964056705.1 Troilus luridus
ATGAGGATTCCAAGTGAGACGTTTATCCAGATGGAGTCCTAGGTAACGTATCTGTTCTACAGGGTTCAGTGGTATATTATTAAACGATACAGTAGGACAGGAATTCGTAGGTTTACGACGAAGGGTGAAGGTAATTTGATGGGATTTGTTAGGATTTATTTTAATCCTCCAATTTTGACACCATTCTTGTAGGTGTGAGATATG
Source organism: Troilus luridus (assembly GCA_964056705.1). Taxonomy (NCBI): domain Eukaryota; kingdom Metazoa; phylum Arthropoda; class Insecta; order Hemiptera; family Pentatomidae; genus Troilus; species Troilus luridus. The sequence goes on from CAXKTH010000106.1 coordinate 205, forward strand.
GGATTGAAGAGATTGGGATGCAACAAATGGATCCTTATTAACTGATAACACACATGTGTCATCAGCGTAAGTAGTGAGGACAGCTAAAAATCTTATTAAATATTGAATCTTCTTATATTTCTTTGAACTCTAAAGGTTTCTTTCACACTTGAGAAAACTTTGTTGACCACTCGTGTTATCAACAAGTTAACATTCTTCAAGGATGTTAAATGGGTAATGACATTTGTTAACAACATTTTTGCTAATGACATTGGATTTTGTTAACACATATTTCATGAAATAAACAATAACTATTCTCAAGTATCCCCTAGCAAGGGAACTCTTGAGACCGATTTAAAGGGAAAGATTACCAAAGGAACGAACGTCATCGGCATGGTTAACTCCGTACTGCGGAGCCCAAGCATTTCGCTAGAAACCAAAATGATTTTCATTCCTTTTTTGAAAGTGTAACCCTTTATGGTTTGGAAATGTGGATATTTGGACCAAGAGATGCACAAAGGCTAGAAGCTGTAGAAATGCATTTTTAGAGAAGATGTTGGTGCATTTCCAGAATTGAGAGAGTAAAAAACTCTGCCATTGGAGATATCGTTAAAGCGGAAACTATAATGCACAAAATTGGGACCAAGCAGCTGCAGTGACATGGTCATTTGAGAAGAATGGGCTCCGAGAGATGACCAAAAATGATATTGGACTTTATCCCAGAGGAGATAAGAAAAAGTGGCCCCCCTAGGAAAACTTGGCTGCAAGGAGTTGAAGAGGCGATGGCAGCAAGAGGTTTGGTGGAGGGAGATTGGGAAGACCGAGAGTATTGGCCACAAAATGTATTAGGTTTTGGGTTAAAACATGACCCAAGGTTTTAAAAGCCCGAAAAAAGAACAATAACTATTACTTAATTATATCAATACTGGCTGGTTGTAGATATTGCTAAAATTTCAATAATGACCAGTGCAAACGGCAGATATAAAAATGTAGTCAATATAAAAAAAAAAATAATTGATAGAAACGTGATAACGATGTTATAGAAATTTATCTAATAGCCGATGTATAGAGTAAGCATAAAAATGTTAATTACTAAAATGCTATGTATAGTTGTTTTATGACAAGAATATATTTCGATTTAAAATCGGTTTAACCTCTGATTAATGATACTTAAGAACTTAATAATTCCTTGAACTATATAACAGCACTTTTTTACTCTTATTTAAATTAAAAGAAGTTCCCTAGCCTCTATTTTTTTTTACGTCTTAAAACATATTTTTTAAATATTATAATGTAATTAGAAAACTATTATTGGAAAACCTTCTATAGAGACGAGTCTGTTTTGTACTGGTGATGTTAGCTTTGCCACATTTAATCTTCATTGATATTAGATTTTTATTTTGAAATGCCTGAGTTTGCGAAACGTTGATCGGATTTTTTTTTCTCTCTCAGTCTTAAAGAAACTTAAAGCTTTTTTTTTTGTACTCTAACAATATTTTTTGTATATGTTTATCGGGTTCCATTGTCTTCATAGTCTTCAAGGCACAAGTCTCCCTCTCGAAATTTCTACAATCACCTTTGAACAGTGCAGTCCCTCACACTGCCTTCTTCCCCGATTTTTCGTTAATTTTTCTAGTCGTTTGGGCACTATTCCGAAAAAAAAACAAAATTATGCGATAATCACGATTTGACATCTTAGTAAATATTGAATTATTTTCATTTTCAAGTGTTTACATTTTTAAAAGTCAAAAGTCCTTTACTATTAAAAAAGGGGGTATTTTAAAGGAAACAAACAAATATTTTGCAGACAACCCAATAGTTTTTGCTCATTTTTATCGACAGTTTTAATTTTATCTTTACTAACATAAATTACTGAACTAATGTTGTTTTCCTGCTGATAAAATTGGTAATTGCAAAAATTTAAACGTATAATGTTTTATATAAATAATTTATGTTAAAATTTAAAATTCTATATTTTGAAATACAAATTTAGGTGGAAAGTAAGTCTTACGAATTATCATTAATATAAACATTTCGGAGCTTATTAGTACAGTGTTGAGGTCCTCTACAGGTTGCGGGTTCGAATAAGGTTGCGGCAGAAAAAATATTTAATATGTTAACAGTCGCGGATGACTGACTGGGGCTTAACGAGCCTCTAAAGAGTGGTTATGATGGCGAAAAACCTGGTTGTTTTTCAATTTTTTTCTGTATTCAATATTGGATCATTAATATCAATATTATAAATACTTATTCAAATGTTAATTTCAATTGACCCTTTACACGTTTGTCTTATAGTTAAATGATCCATTACATAATCGATTTAGGGTAATAATGCGAAACCATGCTGACGTTAACTATTGATTGAGCTATGTCGGATGGTGACAGTCTACATAATCCCCAAAGGATACATTATGGACTTGACGAGGGCTCGGACTAGGAATTGGCGGGAAGTTGACCTGTCCGGTTAGTCCCCTACGATTGGATTATCTACTCAATGTTTAGTATGGGATCGAACACTCTGTGCCATTTCGGACACTTAGGCAACTTGAATAAGTACTTATTGCGAATAACAAGTTCCGAAATGTTATGGTTTTTAAGCTTTGAAAGAAGAATAAAACTTAGCTTTGACCTCGACTGTCAGTACCCTGATAAAAAAAAAAACATACAAGGAACTATTAAAATAAATCACAAAATTAGTTTCAATTATTTTTTTATTTAAGTCTCAATTGAATTAATATTGGATACAGCCGCTTAAATTAAATACAAGATGAGTAGAAAGCATAGAGAATAGATAATGAATTAAATTCAAGAAAATTCATTAAGAATTTAATGTAGTTTTAATCTATAACATATATATAGATGATGTTTGTTCGGGGTAATCTCCAAAACTACTGGACCGATTTTAATGAAATTTCGGACAGATATGTAACATTGTCCAACTTAATATATAGCCTATGTTTTATTTCGATTAAAGACCGGGACATTTTTTTTTGCAAAATTAAATTTTTTCTTACCTGTTGCATTTCTGGTATGTTGTAAGGGCATCCCTGAGTAGTGTAAATTTGCATAAGAAAATACCGATGGGAAAACTTTTGATGGCCGAAAAGCTTTGAATTTTTAAGAGTTATTTCAGTGTTTGGCCTGTATCTCCTAATCTGTGAGTTTTTGGAAAAAAAACCTAAGTAACTTTTTTTAAAGTAGATTGAATTTGCTACAATTTGAACCCAACCACAGCTCTGCAGGTCTAACAAATAACCGGAATCTTATCTATCTATCTATCTATCTCTCTCTCTCTCTCTCTCTATATATATATATATATATATATATAACTTAAGAGCTTCCGGACACAGAATGTTAAAAAAAAGAAGTAAATGGGCTAGAAATAACTCTCACGAAGGCTGTTTAAACACTGACTTTATTCGTCTATTAATCCTCTATATATACTATTTACAATGTGTGTTTACAATGGTTTGGTATTAGTGGATATACAGGTATTAGTCTCATCTTAACTCCCCCCTGCCAGTTTACGAACACCTTTGTAAACTCAAAAAATAAAATAAAAAATAAACAAAATATTTTTCTTACAACCACATAGTATAAGCTAAACTGAACCTACAAAACAAAACAAAAATTTGTTCACTTACAAAACCAACTTAATATTATCTTAATCTATAACATCACTATATAATGGATATACACAATATAAGTCTTATACCTAAACTTTATTTACACTGACAACCAAAACAAAATCAAACAGAAAACAAAACCAACAATTATACTTCTACATATCGATATATATAAAAAAAAAGAAGTATCTAATAGCAAAAAGAAATATATACAATTTCAAGATCGGGCCTCCCCCGCCGGAACCTTCAGTTGCTCGATATGAACAGTTCTCCGCTTCCTGGGCTCAACCAGACTCTGAATAGTGACCAGATTGTGCTCCCTAATCGTAATCACTTTGAATGGACCCTCGTACCGAAGGACCTCCTTCGCGCGATTCGACACGATCTTCCTATAAACAATCGTTCCTATTCTGATCGTCCCCATGATATCCTTCACCCCCGCATTCTCACGCGCTATTCTCCTACTCTTTTCCGCGGTCATTCGTCCATGGGCTTTACCCCAACATCTTTCGAGCTCTAACCTGTTTGTATTTAGTTGTTCGGCCATGCCCTCGTCCACCACCGTATCCCCCTCGTTTCTCCTTCGTGGGCGTAACCCAAAAAGGGCTTCAAAAGGGGAAAACCCAGTCGCCATGTGGATGGAGTGGTTGTATGCCACTATTGCTCGAGGCATCGCGTCATCCGCTTCCAACCCTTTATCTACGTGGAATACCCGGAGATGTTCCCCCAGCGTATTATGGAGACGTTCGACCCCTCCCCTACTTTTTGGATGGCCGGGCGTGTTCCAGTGCCACTCTATTCCCAACCGTTTCGTCTCCTGTCGCAGGAGCGCGTTATCGAACTCCCTGCCCCCGTCTGAGGAGATCGTGTTCGGCACTCCATAAAACTGATACCAAGTCTGTAGGGCGCCATTCACCGCCGCTGCCGACTTCTCTTTTACTGGATGGGCCATGGCCGTCTTGCTGAAGGTGTCCAATATCGTAACCCACTTATACCCTCTCCACGTAAAGGTATCTATCTGGAGGTCTGTCAGCGGTACCGTCGGTGTTCGCGTCTCGGTCTGTAAACCTACGGGAGGGTGGCGGTCATATTTAGCCGTATGGCAAATGTGGCAGTCCTTCATTACCTCTTCCACCGTCTTCCGCATCCCCACCCAGTAGTACTTCCTTTTTAGAGCCGCCAATGTCTCATTAATACCTCTGTGGTTGGTCTTCCCTTGGTGATATGCTGTCGTTACCTCCTTTTGTTGGTCCCGATCACGAACAGTCTCCACCATCAATCGGCATCGGATAAACATCCGATCTATACCTATCTTCTCAAGTCGCCACAAGTTGCGAATTTTCTCCCACACCGTCGCATTGCCAACATACAGGTACTGGGTCGCTCCCGCTTTAGAGGCATCCTTCAGCGCGCGACATATCTGCTCTTCCTGAACTCCAGGTTGTGACCAAATAGTAATTATGGAGTGCTTGTCGTATTTGGAAAAATCCATTTTTACGAGCCCTGTCGTCCTTGTTTTCCAAATGACCTGCCGGGATTTGTTGTTGACTATGTCATCTACTTCCTCCATCTCAGCCGGTCTCTCGTCTCCTGACTCGTCGACCGAGGTTTCCTCATTGCCTTGGGGGTCGTCCACACGTCCGCCTTCTCCATCTGGTGTCCATTCCCTCACGAACCGTTGCAGCTCCCCCGACGCTTCGCCACCCTCCGTCTCTATCGCATTAACCTGTAAGGCACGAGAGAGCCAGTCAGCCACAACATTGTCCTTTCCTGGTTTGTACACCACTTCCAGGTTGTACTGGCTCAGGATCTCCTTCCATCTTGTGACTCGGGCCGAAGACTCCTTCAGATTGCCCACCCAGAGCAACGGACGGTGGTCTGTATGGACCTTGAACCTCCTCCCAAATACATATGGTCGAAAATGTTGCACTGCCCATACGATTCCTAATAATTCCCTTTCTAGTGCACTGTAGCGAGATTCCGCGTCTGTGAGTCTCCTACTCGCGTATGCCACGGGTCGGTCCCCCTTTTCGCTATCCTGCGATAAAACCGCCCCCAGTGCATATTCGCTGGCGTCTGTGGTGATCGCGAACGGCTTAGTGAAGTCTGGGAACGCAAGGATTGGCTCGGTTTGCAACTGTAGCAAGCACTTTCTGACCTTCTCTTCGATTTCTGGCGTGATTTTAACTGTGCGCCCCTTTCGCAACAGTTCATTCAAAGGCACCAAGTTCTCCGCCATCTCCGGTACAAAACGTCGGTAATAGTTGAGAGTTCCTAAGAGCCGTCTGATCCCTTTAATGTCGCTTGGGACCACCATTTTGCCGATTGCCTCGACTTTCTTACTATCCGGCCGCACACCTTCTTCTGATATCGTGTGTCCTAGAAAGTTGATCTTTCTTTGCCCCAAAATCGACTTCTCTCTCGAAAGTTTTAACCCAAACTGTTGAATTCGATTAAAAACCCGTCTCAGGTCCTCGACATGCTGTGCTTCAGTTCTACTAAAAACCAGTAGGTCGTCCATGTACACTTGGCACATATTTTCGTCTAGACCGCGTAAGAACTCGTCCATTAGTTTCTGGAACGTTATGGGCGCGTTTTTAAGACCGAAAGGCATGCGCGTAAATTCGTAGTGTCCCCTTTCGAACGTAAAGGCTGTCTTGCACTGGTCTCTAGGGTGCATACGTATTTGATGGTACCCAGACTTCAGGTCCAACGTACTAAAAATCGCCGCCCCACCTAACCTATCCAGGATGTCCTCTAACCGCGGGATGGGGTACTTTTCGTCAAGCGTATTGTCATTTAGTTGTCGATAGTCGATCACTACCCTATAGCGTCCCTCAGTCTCGCCCTCCATGGTCTTCTTCTTCACAGCCCATAAGGGGCTATTAAAGGGCGATTTACTATCGACAATTATACCCTGTCTCTTCAACTCCTCCAGCTCCTCCCGGATGTGTGTTCTCAATGCCTGCGGGTATCTTCTTTCCTTTACGTACGTAACCTTCTCTGACTTGAGATTGATTTCGTGCAGTGTTTCTCCTGTCACGCTCAGAGACTCCCCTTCGCGAAAAAAGATGTTCGCATATTCCTCCATAACCCTCGACCTCCACTCCCTGTCCTGGGTAAGCGCTCCTACACACCTCACATCACTCCTCACGTCCTCCACGGTTTTATATTTCTTTTTCCCGATTTTAATTAACCATTCACCCCCTGAATTACGCAATTTTGCCCCTAGTTTTCTGAGTATGTCACACCCCAGAATCCCCCCATACTCCCGCGCCATGTTCTCTACCACATGCAAGGTTACTACCTCCCCCTTCTTTCCCCATTTATCCAATGCCCAATCTATTTCTCCCTCCACTGTACAGGGACCACTCAAAGTGATTAGTTTGCACAGGCACTTCCTAAAGTCTGGTTCCCCCTTCCCTTTACATATCGTTCTTAAACTACCCCTACTTATTAAACTACACGAACTTCCCGTATCCACCAGACATCTCCAACCCTTACAAAATTCTATTATAGGCAACCGCTCACACTTTTTCACAATAGTATTTACACTTAAAAGGTTGCCCCTCCGTTCACACCATCCTCATTCTCTCCTTACCTCCTCGGTTCTCCTCGCTGCACTCCGCTGCCTGCTTTTTCCTCCGGGGTTCGCTCTGCCGCCAGGGTCGCTGCCTTCCGTCTCAGATCCTGAGGCTTCGGAAGATCCAGATGATTCGGATGGCCCTCGGTTCCTCCTCCATATCCTTTGCATATTAACTTCCATCGGTTCTCCCCGATCATGTTCCCTCCGCCTTATGTATGGGCACTGCCGTGCCATATGCCCTTCCGTGTTACACTCGTAGCAGCGCGTGCGTGGGCACTGGGCTATCAGATGCCCAGTCTTACCACATTCGTGGCATCTTCTATCATCTTTTTTTATATTCCTCCTATCTATGAACTGTCTCTTCTCTCTCGGTGCCCTTTCTCTCCTGCCAAAATCTCTGTCTCTTCTTCTCTCCGGGTCTGGTCTGGTTCGATTCCTTCCAATCTCGTTTCTACGATACGACACCCTGCTCCACCCTGGTTCAAATACTTCTCTTTCCTCCTCGTCTCGGGCACTTACGTCCATCATCTCCTGAGCGCATTCCACGAATGTCTTGTCCCTGGGGAGACCATCCTTTTTCCCCGTATCCCTGGCCAATTGTACTTTGAGGACTGTGGTCATGAACACCATCCAGCCCTCAACTGCGCTGGTTTCCATTATTTCCCGCAGTTTATCGTTAATTTTATTTAACTTTGCCAGGAGTCCTGCGGCGTACTGACCGTTCGACTGGTTCGTCCTCTTTACTTCACGAAACATCTGAAGCATATCCTCTTCGGGAGCCCATCGCCCTCCTCCATAGGTCTTCTTTAACCTATCCTTGATCACCGGCCATGACGTCTCCTCATCGGCCTGGATTAAGTTCAGGACGCTCCTCCTGACCCGACGTGCCAGGGCCACTCGCAATCTTCTAGCGTCCGTTTCTTCTAACAGATCCACGGCCACCTGGGATTGGATACTGTTCATGATTCCGTCCCCGCCTTTAATGAAGTGATTCAGTTCTCCGATGTCGCCATTAAATTTGTCCAGATCGGAGATCTCTCTTCTGATGTCCTGCGCGTTTGCCTTCTTTAGCTTCATCTTTTCTAGCTCGTTTGTTTCTTGAGCAATCCTGTTTGCCTCTTGTGCGGCTATGTCCGCTCGCGCCATCGCTAAAGTAGTCGATGGATAAGGCGGGAACTCCGGGTTCGTCTGTTCCGTTTGCGCTGGCTCCAATGTCAACGTTGCCGGCCTGAGGATACTCTGTCCTTGTTCATTCATGTTAGTGGCTAATTTGGATTTTCTTTAAAAAAGGAAGAAGAGAAAAAAAAACTAACAGTTTTTCCGTGAAGAACAGAGAGAAAGATAGAGAAAGAAAAGAAGAAAAGAAAAAAAAATATTCTTACTGTACTGCTAAACCGTTCCCGGGTTTCGGCACCACTTAAGAGCTTCCGGACACAGAATGTTAAAAAAAAGAAGTAAATGGGCTAGAAATAACTCTCACGAAGGCTGTTTAAACACTCACTTTATTCGTCTATTAATCCTCTATATATACTATTTACAATGTGTGTTTACAATGGTTTGGTATTAGTGGATATACAGGTATTAGTCTCATCTTAACTTATATATATATATATATATATATGTATATATATATATATATATATATATATATATATATATATATGTATATATATATATATATATATATATACATATATATATATATAAATATATATATATATATATATATATATATACATATATATTTATATATATATATATATACATATATATATATAACTTATATATATATAAGTTAAGATAGGACATACACCAGTATGGCCACTAATCCCAAACAGGGATTAGTAAACATTGTAAATAGTATATATAGAGGATTTAGTTTTGAATAAAGCAGTGTTTTATCAGCCTTCACCCGTGTTGTGTCTCTCCTAATATCTCTCTTTTTTTTAAAGTTTTATGTGCCGGATCTCGTAAGTGGTGCCGAAACCCGGGAGGTTGTCAGCGGTTCGCAGTAAGAATTTTTTTTTTTTATTGTTAAGAACACGAAAAGGACAGTTCTTTTCATTTAGTTTTATTTCTGTTTAGTTCTTTTTGTATAAATCTTCTTAGAACGAAGTGAACCCCACCATGAATGAACAAGGGCAGAACATCCCGAGGCCGGCTACGTTAACGTTGGAGCCACCACAGGCAGAACAGGTGAACTCTGAGCTCCAACCCCACCCGACGTCTACTATAGCATTGGCGCGGGCGGATTTAGCCAGACAAGAGGCGAATAGAATCGCGTAAGAGACAAATGAGTTAGAAAAAATGAAACTCAAGAAGGCGAATGCGCAAGATATAAGGAGGGAAATCTCCGACTTAGAGAGGTTTAATGGAGATGTAGGTGAACTAAACCACTTCATCAAGGGTGGGGACGGGATCATGATAAGCATCCAATCCCAGCTGGCGGTAGATCTTCTAGAAGAAGCAGATGCTAAGAGGTTACGGGTCGCCCTAGCGCGTAGGGTCAGGAGGAGTGTACTGAACTTGATTCAAGCCGACGAAGACACCTTGTGGCAGGTGATCAAGGAACGATTGAAGAAAGCGTATGGAGGGGGGCGATGGGCCCCGGAGGAGGACATGCTTCAAATGTTCCGGGAGTCGAAGAGGACGGATCAAACGAATGGCCAGTACGCCGCAAGGCTTCTCGCAAAGCTGAATAAAATAAATGAAAAATTGCGGGAAGTGATGGATACCAGCGCAGTAGAGGCCTGGATGATTTTTATGACTACAGTCCTCAATGTGCAGCTGGCCAGAGATACGGGTAAGAAGGATGGCTTACCCAGGGACAGGACATTTGTCGAATGTGCCCAGGAGATGGTGGACGCGAGTGCCCGCGATGAAGAGGAAAGAGAAGTGTACGAACCAGGATGGAGCAGGGTATCGTTTCGCCGAAGTGGAACGGGAAGAAATAGAACGAGGCCAGACCTGGAGAGAAGGAGAGAGGGAGATGCCGGTAGGAGAGACAGAGTACAGAAGGAGAGAAGGCAACCTACGGACAAGAAGTACGTGAGGAGAGACGACAGGAGATGCCACGAATGTGGCAAGACGGGGCATTTGGTGGCTCAATGCCCGCGCACGCGATGTTTTGAATGTCACAATGAGGGGCATATGGCTCGGCAGTGTCCGTACATTCGGCGGAGAGAATATGAGCGAGGAGAACCAATGGAGGTTAATGCGCAGAGAATATGGCGGAGGAGCAGAGTACCATCTGAATCATCCAGAACTCCAGAGACTTCAGGATCCGAGACGGAGGACAGCGTATCTGCGGGCAGAAGAACACCAGTAGGAAGAGGTAAGCAGCGGAGTGCAGGCCGGAGAAATGAGGAGGTAAGGAAAGAATGAGGACTGTGTGAGCGGAGGGGCAACCTCTTGTGTGTGAATAATGTTGTGAAAAAGTGGGAAAGGTTGCCTGTTGTAGAGTTTTGTAAGGGATGGAGATGTTTAGTAGATACGGGTAGCTCATGTACATTAGTAAGTAAGGATAGTGTAAATATGTTATTTAAAGGGAAGAGTAAGCCCGAGGTGAGCAAGTGCCTATGTAAGTTAGTCACTTTGAGTGGTCCCTGTACGGTGCAAGGGGAGATAGAATTAGCATTAGATAAATGGGGCAAGAAGGGTGGAGTAGCAACTCTGCATGTGGTAGAGAGTATGCCGCGCGAGTACGGGGGGATTCTGGGGTGTGACGTGCTCGGGAAACTAGGGGCAAGACTCCGGAATTTAGAAGGGCATTGGGTAATTAGAATCGGCAAAAAGGTGTATAGGACAATAGGAAATGCAAAAAGGGATGCAAAATGCGTTGGCGTAATCACGCGGGGTAAGGATTGGAGAACAAGCATAAAGGAGGAATACGCGGATATTTTTTTTCGCGAGGGGGATCCACTGAGTGTGACGGGAGAAACACTTCACGAAATTCATTTGAAGTCAGAAAAAAGTACTTACGTGAAAGAGCGGAGATACCCACAGGTGCTACGGGAACATATTAGGGAGGAGATCGAGGAGCTAAAACGACAGGGGATTATCGTCGATAGCACATCACCCTTTAACAGTCCACTATGGGCAGTCAAGAAGAAACCTGTTGAAGGGGATACCAGGGAACGGTACAGGGTGGTGGTAGATTTTCGGCAATTGAACGAAAATACGTGTGACGAGAAATACCCCATCCCTAGGTTAGAGGACATTTTGGACAGGTTGGGTGGAGCGACGGTGTTTAGCACGCTAGACCTGAAATCGGGGTATCATCAGATTCGAATGCATCCTAGAGACCAATGTAAAACAGCGTTTACATTTGAGAGGGGCCACTATGAATTTACCCGTATGCCGTTCGGGCTAAAAAATGCACCTATAACGTTCCAGCGGCTGATGGACGAGTTCTTGAGGGGCTTGGATGAAACCATGTGTCAAGTATACATGGACGACCTCCTGGTCTTTAGTAAAACGGAGGCAGGACATATAGCGGATCTGAGGCGGGTCTTTGACAGGGTACGTCAATTTGGGTTGAAGCTATCACCCGAAAAATCTATATTGGGACAGAATCAAATAACCTTTCTCGGGCATTCGATATCGGCGGAAGATATACGGCCGGACGGTAAGAAAGTAGAGGCGATAGGGAAAATGGCAATGCCTACTGACGTCAAGGGAATCAGGAGATTGCTCGGGACCTTAAATTATTATCGTCGATTCGTCCCGGAGATGGCCGCCAATCTCGTCCCTCTGAACGAATTATTAAGGAAGGGCCGCACAGTTCAGATCACGCCAGAGATCGAGCAAACATTAGGAAGTGCATGCGGTGGCTTCAGACGGAACCGGTTCTCGCGTTTCCGGACTTTTCGAAATCATTCGCGATCACTACTGACGCTAGCGAATATGCACTAGGGGCGGTGTTATCGCAGGAGG
>CAXKTH010000107.1:0-129000 GCA_964056705.1 Troilus luridus
CATTTTTTTTTAATAGTTGTATGATCTATCATACATTGTCTGGGTCCATTGTGTTTGATAGTTGTGTGATATATCATACATTGTCTGGTTTACTTTGACCAGTGCACGTTCTAACAATCAGATAAATTATAGGAAAATTCCATATATTTTTTTCCATAAATGTTTCATAAAGGATGTTTACATGAAGAGGTACCTACATTCTCTCCCTGGTGCCGAAATATCCTGAATTATTCCGGTATATTAAAGCTCCTTCCTTAAAAGACTATTGGTCACAAAATTTACGTTACGATAAAATTGCAAATATTATGCCCCTCAATAATTTCAAGGCAATTTACACTTTAGTAATAATAAAACTATTGGGAACGGTGATCACTTTTTCAAAGTTAGGCCTCTTCTTGAAATAGAAACTCATTTCAGGACATTGAGCCTGAAAAAGACAACTCAATCGATGATCCCGGATAATTGGTTTACATCACTGAAGGTTTTAGTTTAGTATATTTGAGAAACCAATTCTGCATGCTGAGTTTAGGGACAATAAGATAACACCAATTAAGGGGGTTGAAACTGACTGCTGACAAAGTAGTTAAAAAAAAGGAAGTTTTGAGGAATACTTTGACAAAAAAATGTTGTCAAGTGGATGGACAACAAACTATATGTGACCAATTTGAAGCATTTAGTACTAGCCAGGGATCCGGACAATGTATGACTTATCATACATCCCTGGAACTTCCAGGAAAATTAAAAAAAAGAAGGAAGGAACAATTCATACCGTTTGATGTATGAGCCCATTTTAAAATACAAATAAACAAGGAAAACAAGATTTATCATCCCAATTCACTTTTGTCTCTTTAAGGGCTACACACACACACACACATATATATATATATAACTTATATAGTTCCAAAAACAAAATATTTAAAAAAGCAAAATAAGGAAGAAACGACTCGCACGAGAACTGGTTTAATACTGACTTTATTGCCATTTTGATCCTCTATTTATAGTAGCTACATGGTAACAGCTTTTGACAATGCCATCTTGATATTAGAGAAAACCTCAACCTTCCGTCACCAGACTGCTCCCTGGATGTGTCAAAAAATTAAAGATCTTCAAAGGAAGCGTGATGCGGCCCGAACACGCTTTAGACGGATAAGGTTAACTGATGACTATCAAGCGTTTAGGGCTCCCCGCAATTTGACACAGTCGACAATCAGGCAGGCAAAACCAAATACTTCCACGAAGCCCTTTCATCTGCTCCCGATTCTAAATCCAAATGGCATCTCCTACGAAAGCTTTCTCTTCTTAATTCATCTTCTTCTAAGCCCTTTCCAGCCTCTCCCAATGAAATAAACTCATATTTTTTGTCCACCCTCAGTTAATACTTCAAAATCATCCTCTCCCGTATTTTTCCTAGCACCATCTTTCAACCCTTACAACTTTTACTTCGCTGACATTTCACCCAACGACATTATTTCCTCTGTTATGAAATCCCACTCCAACTCCACAGACTTCGATGGGATTCCTGTCAAACTGCTAAAATCCTGCCTTATCGATATTATACCTGTCCTACGCTTTATATACATTTTTTCACTGCAAAACGGAGTATTCCCAACCACCTGGAAAAAAGCCATAGTCCACCCAATCAATAAATACTCAAACCCTGTCTCACTCAAATACTACCGCCCAATCTCAATCCTTTCCAACCTTTCCAAGCCTCAAGAAAGAAACGAAGTTGTTGGCCGTAGAGATGGACTTCTGGAGACGCTGTTTTGCTATTTCCAGAATTCAGCACGTCACTAATAGTGCAATTGGTAGATCAGGAAAGAACGATCCTCTACTCAACAAAAACAAGAAGATTAAAATGCTATATAGCCACTTATAAAGAGATTGATTTTAGATAAGGTGGGTGACTCGTTGAAGGTCAGCCGCATTTGGTCCAATGTTTAAACGAAATCTACTGTTAGATCTCTGTTTGTGTGTGAAAGTGAGTCTTGAAAAGCCTGAAAGCAAAGAGCACTATTATCTATGGGAATAGAAAGGTCATGAATTTTATTTCATCATATTTGTTTGATAGTTTTGTCGTGAATTTGGATGCAAAACTATAATTTACAAACTAAAAAAAAAAATATTACGCGACGATAATATCAATTAACAAGAATATTATTATTATTATTATTATTATGCGAGCGGATAATTAACAAGAACACATTTAAAATCAATTAGAAACGAAAGGAGATTCAGCCCTATTCTTTTTTGTAAAAAAAATAAATAATACACACAACTTTTTGAGGAGTGCACGTGTGGATTAATGTTTTTTTTTTATGGAAACAAAAAAAAATGGAAATGCGTATTTTATTTATGTATGTGTTGTTTTTTTTTTGTTTTTTTTACGTGGGCAGGTGGAAATCTTCTATTCTATTTATTTCACTCACATTACAAATTTAATCAATTATTGTAATGTAATGTTACGGCAATATTTGATTTTTACTCGTTCTCATTTCTTTTATCACTGCCAAAACAAATTTTTGGAAATATATATATTTTATGTATCTCAATATAGTTGAATTTATATTAAGGCAAATTGTAACGTATTTGCGAAATATTTTGAGGAATTGCTAAACTGTGAGGAGCCTGGGGAAAGGATGACAATGGTCGATAACACCCCCCCCCCCCCCCGGAAGCGGAATCGTATCCACCAGATGATGAGGAACTGGATGAGATCATCACGTCCCTAAAGAACAACAAAGCGGCAGGAGAAGACGGTGTGCTTGCCGAGATGTGGAAGTTGACTGGGGGTGATTTCAGAAAGATAATCATGGAGCTGATGATGGATGTCTGGAGCGAGGAAAAGATTCCCCAAAGAATGGAAAACAGCCTTGATACACCCGTTACTGAAAAAGGGTGATAAAACTGATGTCAATAATTACAGGGGGATCTCCCTACTACCGGTCACCTACAAAAGATTTTCTAAAGCTTTACTATACAGGTTATACCCACAAGTAGACTCCAAGGTCGGAGAATACCAAGGGGGTTTCAGGAAAAATAGATTTTGTCAGGAACAAATTTTGAGCCTTAAGCTACTAATCAAACACTACAGGACTAAAAGTAAAAAGAACCTTTTTATCTCTTTCGTCAACTTTACGAAGGAATATGATTCGGTAGATAGGAAAACGCTGCTTGAGGTACTAAAAGACTACGGAGTTGACCAGAAGACTAGAAATTTGATAAGGCTAAAGATAACAGGGACTGAATCCAAAGTTAAATTCCAAGAAAGTATGAGCGAACCATTTCCGATCAAAACGGGACTCAGACAAGGAGACGGTTTGTCTCCAGTGCTTTTTAACGTGATACTGGACAAGATCGTGAAGGAGCTTTGGAAAATCAACTATTCAGGTGCAACCCTAGGGACTAAGAACAATCACGTCAAAGTGAGGATGTAATTATGGGTAATGAATAGATTTCGGTAATCATTTCATCAAAAAATAAAAGTTTCAACTAACATTTCGAAGTATAGATGATATATGTGGAAGAATATATCACTCAAGACATAGATAATGTATGTTTTTTGAAACGTTCATTTTTAGGTGAAATGATTATAATGCTCATGATGACTTTTATTTTTGGAAAATATTAAAAATGAAAAGTTGAAACTTATGATTCTACTCGAATCGAGGTTTTTTTTTGCGAAAGTTGCTCGTGAAAATTCATATGTATAGGAGGCGATCTCAGAAAATGTTATTTCAACCACATTAGAGATTATATTGATAATAAGGGAAAACTTGTTCACTATTATTTTTACTTATTTATTTATTAATACTGAGGGGAGATGCGGCGAAATCGGTCTTTCCCACCCGAATGGGTCTTTCCGAAATTGGCCCGGTAATCAAATCAGGAGAGCTTAAATCAGTGGTTGACTATTGCTTATTATTTATTTATTTATTATTAAAAGGACGGTGATTAATAGTAGATAATCATTTTTTTTTAATTCGTGAGACGATGTAATTTTATTGCCAAAATGTAGGGATGGGTAAGATTGAATCAATCTGATTGTATCAATCTGACCGTATCTGATACTTGTATTAATTGATACAAAAGTATCAGGTACATTTCGACTGTATCTGATACTTGTATCAAGTACTTTTTAGTATCAGATACGAAGTTTCAGATTGAGTAAGCACGCCCTTTCTTTTACATATGTTTGATTTGATCGGCCGTGACCGATAACGGTTTAGGTGTAGGCGTATACTAACAATGGAGAATGGTCCATTAGTAATTATTATATAATAAAAGTTTTTGACAAGCAATAATAACGTTTTATGGGAAGTTTGCAAAACAGGTTAAAAAAAAATCGGTTTTAAACCCATATTCATCATTATAACTGAGCTACGCCAGTGAATTCTGTACTATTCTCCTTAAGTACTGAAGCCAACTGGAAGCAATGGATATGACCTGAAGGGAATAGAAGGAAAAACAAGGAGGAACATAACCAGAAAGACCACCATTAGAAGCCATTTCTGAGTATTTCCAGTTTCAAGATCCAGCAATTTCAAGATGAAAATATAAAAGGAGAAAACAAATTACTCTGGTTTTCCATGTGAAAAGAATGCATGGTGAAAGAATAGTCAGGGTTGTCTACGAGGCGAGACTGGAAGGTGAAGCCAGGAAGGTTTTCGATAGAAGATACATGAGCAGGCGGAAACAGAAGCTCTAGGATCGAGCTATATGAACGGGGCTATCACCACTAATCTTGGCATAAGAGGAAAAGATTAAGAAGAAGAAGAATATCCCTTGAGAACATATCAACATAAATAACGAAAAGAAAAGAAATCAGATGAATAAAAATTAATAACCATTAAAAAAAACTTGTACAATCAGGACAAGCCATGTGTACGGGCGTGATTAGACTGAAAAGAAAGAAAAAGAAAAGATAATGAAATGAAATATAATAGCAAGATAGAGTCGGGGTTTTAAATCAATTGGCGAGATACTGAAACATGTGGTTTATTAATTTTAAATACAAACATGAAAATGAATTAGCTTACAATTAAATAAAGAAACAAACAAACAAAGGATAACTTATATCTATGTACAAAAAAGGAGATAATGCAGTCTTTACTAAAGGAAATGATTATGAAAAGAGTTAATATCATATAACCAAAAACATTAACACTGGGCGAAATGGCCGCATGGTGATTGAGTACTAGAGTCTTTATCTCGAACGGAGAATGTAATGAAATAGTCTTTGCTGTTATTAAATTGAATGAGAAAAAGCGGACTTACGGTGGTGGAGTCAATTTCGTCACCTCAATTCTGACTGCATCTGGTATTAGGCGATCTGGTGGTATCGAGGTTGCACCTTTTCTCTCTTCTGGTGGTGCTAGGCGATCTAGGGCCCTGGGCGAATATATCAATGTCCTGCGGTGAATATCAACGGCGACCTTTTGGTGAATGTCCGTAGGTTTAGGATTCAGTAGAGAAGAGTAGAGAGATGTGTGCTTGCAGTCTGAATGCGGAGAGTCAAGTGAAGTGAAGATCGCGATTCTGCCGACAGATGGTGTTTCAATCTTCTTTCCTAATCTAGATGGCTATAGCCGATCATGACGGCGGTGACCGGGGAGTTTGAGTATAACAAGCTTTAAGTGTTACGCTACTGAACATCCTCTTTATTCGTCGCCATGGAAACAAAATGTGAACAGATCTGCGAGGTTCTAATTTTAATTTATGAAATTGATCCGCGACTGAACACCATGGGTTCCTCATATTGTTTGCCAAAAATGTGTTGTGTGACTTCGGTTATGGTCCAGAGGGAAAAGAGATGTAGTAAAGTTCGTAACTCCCATGATTTGGCGAGAACCTCAAAACCATCATGACGCCTTCTGCGTTCTGAAAATAAATGGAATTAACCCTGGAAATCGAAGTAAGTGGTCATATCCTAAATTATCTTCTGCTCAACGATCTCGATTAAAATCATGAGAGTTCCAACCCTGCACATATAAATCCTCTGATGATCCAAATCTCTGTGAACGCGAATGTACCGGTATACCGAAAACCGAGATACCGTCCAAATTTTGGCCGTTATTAATACCGGTATTTTCGGTATTGGAACATTAGCGCTAGTTGATACACGTTACACGGAAGCTTGATTCGGGGAATCTCCCATTTACTTAGAATCAAATCCCGTCTACTCAAGCTAAAGGCTGTTAGTTCAGTGCGGAGTGTTTTTGCAGTACGTAAACACAATTTAAGAGTGAAGTTGTTAGTTTTGTGCTTGTGCAATAATTAATATTGAATGTTTATAGAACTATAAACATTAAATACATAACTCAAGTTATGTTAACCGAGAGCTATTTAATATTCTATATTTTTTGTGGTCTCATTCTTGTTTATACTGAAGATACTACTCAATACCTTATTTTCGAATACCTCATAACTTTCTTCCTTTAACACCAACTTCTACGTTTAATGTCCATTAAGAACAGTTTGAATCATCATATATATATTTTTTTTAAGACCGGCCATCATTGTGCCACGTACAAACAATTGCTTATGAAATTTCTTCTTCCTTTCATTCTGCTACTTTTTCATTTTCTCTTCCCTTTGCTCCTGAGTGGAACCTCTTCCACATTTATTTTTTTCATTTTCTTGAAAGCCTTTGAAGTTCTTCATTTTGTTACTGAACGTTTCCCTCTTTTGTTCATTTCTGTTAGGTCAGTGTGTGTTTCATTTATCCATTCAGATGGTAGATTTATAAATTTTAATTTTTAAATTAAAATAGCTTAGTAATGTCCAGACCGAATACTAATAAGTATTTCTTCTTTCCGGTGCTACAAGTCATAATGGGTCAGGGCTTCCTATATAGCTACTCTGATGCATAGTTTAGTAAGAGTTCACTACACACATTTATAGAAAAAGGTCAGACACTGTCCACACTCCAGGATACTCTGAGGAGGCAGCCCCTTCGCCTTACATGGGGGCAAAGCTTGGACTGATGAACCCCTCATCTTAAAATAAAATATAGGAAACCTGTAGAAAGCTATACTGCACTGACTTGAAGGAAACTAGCATTTCCCGTGGCTATAACCATGGCTTTATTTCCTCTTGTATATTATTTTTTCAAGACATCATAGACCCTATGCACGAGTACTTAAACTTCTCGACTTGTTCAAACTTATTTATTTAATCGAAAATACCATTTTTAGCATGGTATTTGCGAATCATTTCCGACGGGAGGTGGGAGATTATAATAAAAGAGTTGCCGGACTTGAGAAAATTGTTTAGAAAGAATGGTTTTATAACAAGGAGGTCTCATCAATATTTTACATGCATATTTACTAACTCTAAGATTAGAATGTAGGAGAGTAGAGATTGGAGATAGGAGAGAGAAATGGGAGAGTACAGAGGAGATGGTGTAGTTAGCTTAGAGTATGTAAGAGATTAGTCATTAACTTATAATGACAGCCAAAAGTTTATTAGCCAGGTGGTCAATACTCTATGAACTCACTGGGTAGTTAGTTCATATAAGAATGTTTCTTTTATATCTATACTACATCTATTCAATAAATAAATAATATTAATAAAATGGCGAACTCAAAGGCTCGATGCTGATGCCAGCATTCTCTGCTTAAAAACCTCTGTCCACGGACCACTTTCCCAACCCAAATCTTTCAGATCACTCAAAGCAATCGTCCCACCTACGCCTCGATCAACCGCGCGTATTAGCTTTGAATTCGTTAGTTATTAAGCCTAACATCTTTATAGGCCCATCTTAATATGTCACTTGAATATTATTAACCGGTTGCATGCTTCGAAATCCCGCGTAATGTAATCAATGATCCCCAATGGGCTCATCCTTTTCTGGACCAAAGCGCAAAATATCTTCAATATAACTATATATATATATCTTTCTTGCTTTACCACTCTTTTTTAACTGAAGAAATGTTTAATTCCTCCTTTGATTTGAAGAATATCTGGGTTAGAAGAAAGTTTAAGCGGATGGTAAGAATTATAGTAGGGAATAAAACCCAAAGAATTAGATCGGTATCGCAAACAGTTGGGCGATAGATGAAAACTGTTCGCTCTGAGCCCATGAAGAAGTTAGAATTAACAGGGCGATCGACGGAGCTATTCGCGGGGTATGCTCGCATGCTTGTCGGCCGATGAGCGTTTCCTCGAGTTTCGTATTAGTCTCCGTAATGGCTTATGTTCTCGACAAAATTCTTATTTATTTGGCCGATTCGTTATTGCGATGAGGGTGAATATCGCATATAAATTGGCGAATAATACGGAAAGCTTACAAAGAAAATTATTGATTTAGGGTAGCGAGCTCAGTTTGTAGGGGCTGACTAGCTGGACTGTAGAGCCCAATTTCTAGTCTGACAGATAATTTATTATTTCTGTTAAAAGCCATAGAACAATCATATGCGATCTGCAGAGCCTCCAGAGGCTCACTATCCTTTTTCCAGTGAGTACTCTTAATTGGGAGAAAACCTGGAGTTCGAGTGTGATCTGGACCAATTTTTTCCTTCCACTACCATACAAAAACATCAACAACTACTTGCCACTACCGTGTTTTGGTCTCAATACCCTTCATTGGTACTATTTCTCATTACTATTTTTAAGTATTTATCTTATTTTATTATTATTTTTTAATTGAACAATTATGGACTACGTTCGTTGAAACTTTCCTAATTTTTCTTCCATTTGATCACTTTGATTGGTTCCCTTTGCATTTGCTTTTATACTTTTACAATTTTATAATTTTAATTGAGTAATTTTATAACTTTATTTTACGAATAATTGGTTATAAAACTTCAAA
This sequence comes from Troilus luridus, assembly GCA_964056705.1. Taxonomy (NCBI): domain Eukaryota; kingdom Metazoa; phylum Arthropoda; class Insecta; order Hemiptera; family Pentatomidae; genus Troilus; species Troilus luridus. The sequence goes on from CAXKTH010000107.1 coordinate 8,813, forward strand.
ATGAACCTCTATATTGATTCCCTCTTTTTTCCCGACGATCTCGCAATTTCCTCTGATTCCTTAAACATTGCCTTAAAAAAACTAAATTAAACAGCTACAATCAGAGGCAAAAAAAGAGGCAGGTCTTTGAAAAAATATTTTTCATTAATAATATCAATTCAACACCAAAAAGAGCTGAGAGTAAAGCTGGCGAAAATAAAACGGGGTGGAAAGTTTTAATAATTTGGTGAGTGGATAGAACCCAATGTTGATGTTGATCTTCAATTCGCGCTTGAATAAAATGGAAATGGCAGATCAACTCACGAAGAACATTTAGAAAAAAATTCCAATGTCCCTGAGCGAAAAACTCATATTATCATATATATCTTATTATCATGGTATACTGTCCTCCGACCAGAAGTTCTGTATAGTGCGGAATAAATGATTATGAATGAAAAAGACATGGTAAAAAAAATTGAGATCAAAGGATAAAAGAACTTGAGGAAAATTCATGACAACCAGGGTTTTTTTTTTTTTTTTTTGGAAAAACCTAAAGCTGACGGTGGAAAAAAAATTGATGGAAGAAAGAAAAATGCAACATCAGGAACGTATGAAGGACCACTGGGCAAAGATCGAGGCTAAGAGAGGACAGTTGAAATGATGTAGTTCTTGGTAGGTTAGTGCGAATAGAATAAGATGGTAGAATTTATAATTTATAAAATATCTGAATAAGAATATAAATTAATAATATAAGAATATGATAAATATAAGTGCGATTATATAAGACCGTTTTCTGATCAGTAGTGTCGTATGCTAGTGAGACGAGAAAGCTTACAAAGCGACAAGAGAATGAGAATTTCATTAATGGCCCGACCAAAGTCGAAAATATATGCAGGATAAAAACCAAGAAAGAAGAAGAGACCTGTATAACGACACCGATTTAGTGCCGATATAGGCCACTTTTGTTCAAGGAGTTTCCACTAATAGTGGGGTTCCTTAACCCAGTGATTGGATGGGTTACTTCCATAATGTCCTATCCAAGGTCCACTCTTCCCGTAGACCATGGCCCATCATGGATTCCTCCACTTCGTTATCCCAGGTCCTCCCTCCTTGGTCTTCCTCGTCTTCTTAAAACCCCAACTTTCCAATGGCAGGCCACTTTGGGTAGTCTTCCTTCAGACATTCTTGTCAAATGCCCAAACCATTTCAGAAATCCCCAAACCAGAATGGTTTTTTCAGCCTCCATATTTTCTGTGATGGTCGCATTTCTTATTTTGTCCATCCTGGATATTCCCGCCGCTGGTCTCCAGAAGTCCATTTCTGTAGTTAGGAGTTTTTTCCCTGAGGTTACCCTTCAACGTCCAATTTTCTGATCTGTATTTCATGATACTTAGTAATATACTATTATATATATTTTTGTTTTTTTTTTTGTTTTAGGGACAATGTATTTATTCCATAATACTGATTTGAGTATTGATTTGGTATTTTTACCAACTGAAATTCTTCTTTTTTTTTCTCACACACACCAACTATCTCAATTATGGAGCCAAGATATTTGCTAAGATCTATAATCTTGTTAATAATGATAATAATCTTCCCCAGCCGGTTTTGAATACGGGAACTCTGAATAAAGTTTGGTTATTTACTGACAGTCCCAAGTGCATGAATATTAAAATCATTATCCAATTTTGCTTAAAAAAAATAACCCACACAAGTTTTTGTGATTGTTCGTGTGGATTAATGGTTTTTTTTGGGGTTTTTTTTCGTGGGCAGGTGGAAATCTTCAAAAGACGCGGTTAGGCCCGTACCTATCCGCGTGTGGGATTTTTACCCACTAAAACCACCTCCCTACACCAGTTTTCCACACTCCACGGGACCGTTAGGCAATAGTTCGTGGAGGGGATGGGCTGTTTCAGAGTAAAATGCTTTTTCTATTCTATTTATTTCATTCCCGTTACAAATGAATTCAATTATTGTATTATAACTTTTCTATTTTTCTGTGTAATATACCGCTTATTCTTCTTTTTTCATGTTCTTCCAATTTTTGGAAATTTATATAAATATTAATTTATATAAGCTTAAGCAATCTCTACAAATCCCGCCTGGAAGCCAAAATGAACGATAATTTAGAGAGTAATGCTGTAGAACTGTATGAGCACATTAAGAAATGTATCCATGAAACAGCTAGTGAAGCCTTAGGGGAGATAGAAACTAACCCTCCAAAAGGATGGTGGAACATGGAAGTAGAAGAAATGGTAGGCAAGAAAAAAGGGATCTTCAATAAATGGTTATGTAGCGGAAGACAAGAAGATTCGAGAGAATCCCGAAGTATTAAGGCGCACTGTCGCAGAAAGCAAGAACCAAGCATGGGAAGCCTGTTGCAGGAGGATTGATAATACCCTGGGCTACAATAATATACGCAAATCATGGAGAGCACTGAAGGCGATCAGGCCACAATGGAAGGGAAACGTGATTCCTCTGATAGGTGAGTAGACCCGGGTGGACCATCACGAGAAACTACTCCCTCAAACAAGGCCAGAATGGTCCGGTTCATATCGAACTTAGAATGCACAAGGAAATGTTATTGTAAAAGAAGATGAAGTTCTTGTTGCACTGGGAAATGCAAAATGTGGAAAAGCTGCAGGACCTGGAGGTATTTCACTAGAGCTGTTAAAGACAAGGGGGCCTGGATTGGTAGAGGCCTTTATGATGCTATATATATATATATATATATATATATATATATATATATATATATATATATATATATAAGCATCACAAAATATTAAAGAAAGAGAAATAAGGAAGATACAACTCGCACGAGAACTGGTTTAATACTGACTTTATTGACATCATGATCGTCTATTTATAGTAGCTACATGTTAACAGCTGTTTACAATGCCAGCTTGATATTAGCGACTATGCGATCATCAGTCTTGTCTTAACTTATGTATGTATATATATATCGAACAGATAAAAGTCCTCAAGGAACGTGCTGAAAAAACGGGCCTCCAAATTTCGTTCATGAATTACTGGATTCCACGTTGAGAATTAAATACCAAATATGGAAAAATCAAAGGGGTTCCATATTTGAAATACCTCGGTGAAGTTCTTGAATCTAGAAAAGGAAGCACAGAGAGTTCGAATACAGAAGATGAAGAGAGCGTATGGGAGAAAAATCTGGTCAAATAACGGAGAAAGTATCTAATCTTGCGGCAGACATCAGAAAACGAAGGTAGATCTAATTAAAGATCACCAAACTTTCTACAGATATCATCCTGAAGCATTATTAGAAAGAGGTAATGTTTAATTATGTTGGGACAATACGTTGATAACTAGGACCCGGATTTATATGCAATAAAAATCCTTAAATAGGTACATATAATATGCATTTATTTTTGGGAAATATGCAGGCAAAACAAAATAAAAAATGTATTACGTACTTTATAACAATCTAATATTACATCTTTATAATATGAAGAACTAGTTACAAAACGCTTATTCCTCTTTCAAATTAATATTTGAAATTGTGGACATCCTTGTGTACATGATGCTTCCCTATAGCTGACATATTTTTTTCTCCAAAGTTTCTTTCTAGAATGTCGCAAATGGATCGTAACTGTTTTAGCCCAGGATTGTTTTCGAACACGTGTTGGACTTCTTTTTGTGTGGTTTTTGGTGAAAATGTTCCATGGACGCTTTTTAGTTTTTGTATGGAATCATCTACTATTTTCAGGATTTCTGATAAAAACAAAAATTTAGATTTTCAAATATTTTTATTGTTCATCTAAAAAAACAAAATTTGTCGAAATATAACATAAATTTTGTTTTAAAGTTGTTTTTCTATTAATTTCTTTGCTTTTGATATTGCCAACGCTATCAACGTATCATCTAATTTGGAAAGAAGGTCCTTGATCTTGTCAAATTGTTGATAGTAGTAGTGGGATGCATCTAGCCAGCTCCCCCATCTTGTGATTATTGGTTCCGGTGGTAAATTAAATTCTGGGTAATTTTCTTTCAACACTTTTACCCGACTTGACGCTTTTAGAAATTTTTTTTTTGACATTCGAAATCAGCAAGTCTACATCTTCAAATTCATTTCTGACAGTTTCCGCGATCCTATGAAATGTATGAGAGTCGTCTAATCTATGGGCATCCAAATTGGTACGCCTTTTATGTGGTTCGATATGCTGCGTTACTAACGATCTTCGGGATGTCGAAACCACTCAATCATAACTGTTACAAAATAAAACGTCCGAATCACTGCTAATAGTTTCGTCAGGGAATTCGCGTAAATATTTGGTTACAAGATCACTAGCTGAAGCCTTAACATTCGGCATGTTGCAATGTTTTTAACTTAACTAAAATAATTTTTAGTTATAGAGGAACAGCAGAACCAAGAGTGGAAATGGATTCTAAGAATTTTAACATAGGAAGGGGAAGGGCGAATCTTCCTAGAAAAAGAAATCTTATACATGAAGGGTTTGAATTATTAATGGTTTTTCTGATACACTTCTGACAACTCATAAAACCTAAAATAGAACAAAATGCATTAAAAAATATGCAAAGACGATTAAATATGCAAAAATATGCATTTTCCTTCAAATATGCACAACTATGCAAAATAAAAGTTACCCTAATCGAATATTTTTGGCCCAAAACACTTTTAAAAACTTCAAACGTGATATACAAAGCATAGATAAAAATATGCAAATGCAAGGGGTAGTCTTTGCAAAATCTTGAATAAAATTATTATTATGTTAAAATGTAAAACCTGCTTCCTAATTTTCACATCTTATTTTCACTAACTTAACATGTTACGATTTTCCGTATTTTACACTTTTAGGGGTCGATTTTGAAAAAATAAAAAAACACATATTTCTTTATTTTGGATGTAGAAGCAAAAACTAAAATTTCATGGTGCTCGCTTTAAAAATGACGTTTATTTTTATTACAAAAGTTTGTCACCCTTTTCACCCTCTTCACCCTCTTAGGGGACGAATTTTCAAAAATCGTTTCTTAGTGCGCGGCGGCCATATAAAATGTACCTACTGTCCAAATTTCAAGCCTGTAGCTTATGCCGTTTTGTCTCTGCAAAGGTCTTTTCAGTCAGGACGAACTCTTTGATATACATAGATAAAATGATACGATTTTCGTATTTTACTCGATTGCGGGTCGATTTTCAGAAAATAAAAAACACGTGGCACCACTCTACCATTTGAGCTACCAGTGGTCACCTCACAGTCATGACAAATCCGTTATCTTTACCGATCCCATATCCCCCGTGTTCACGCAATTTCGCTATGTATACACGAGGAAGAATGTTCTATTACATTACTTTAATTTTAGGATATTGTTGACCTACGCCAATGAACATTCTTCCTCATGTATACATCACAAAATTGTGAGAACACGGGAATATGTGGTCGGTGAAGATAAATTTTAAAAATTAAACCAATTAATAAAAAAATGTAATATAATAAATATAATATTTTACGGTTATATTTATGCATGATGTCCTTCTTTTTATCAATTTACATTGTTCATATTTCAAACTATATAAACAGTCATTGTGTAATGAAACAAACAAATAGTTAAATATTCGAAAATTGAGGAACAGTATTATGGCTGGATTGTTCTATTGTATAGCAATTGAACCTGCATTATTTCAGATAAAATTACTGTAGCTACATTCCGACTTGCCGTGGCTCAGTTTAAAGTACACACAAGTGACAGGGCTCACAGGCTAGGCACGCGGAGAATCTCCCATTTATTTAGAATCAAATGAGATCCCGTCTACTCTAGCTAGCTAAAGGCTGTTAGTTCAGTGCGGAGTGTTTTTTCAGTACGTAGACACGAAGTTGCTAGTTTTGTGCTTGTGCAATAATTAATATATGTAAATAAATTTGGTATATAAGAATGTTTAAAAACCATGAAATTTGTGTATCCTAGATAAGATTAAATAAATATTTGTCTTGTAAATTTAGCAACTAATATGTTGCTCGATTTGCAATTACGTTTCGTTCTCAAAAATATCTACATGCACTAGGGGACTATATTAGTGTTAATTTTGATTGTAAATTTATGTACAATATCCAATAAATATTATGTACATGAATGTCAGCACTATTAAATATGCTGCAGATAAATTAATTCCCTATTAATGAAACTTATTTTATGGTTCCTTAATAACTCAGATTTACTTTTTTTAAATTATTAGTTAATTAAAATAATTGTTTTAGAATCAAAAATATGAATTCGGAATCCAATATATTTCAAGAACACAAAAAATGGAGCGACGTTAATTCGGTTTCGCATTATTATTCAGTTGCTAATCAAGGGCAAGTAGCAAAATGTAAGAAATGCACAAAAGAAATCAAATGTCAGGGAGGATCCACAAGTGGCCTTCAAACCCACTTGAAAACTCGACATACCATAAATTTAAAAACTAAAAGCTACGTAACAGCAGATAATGAAAATGATGCGTCTTGTTCTAGTCAAAAGCTACCAAAAACATTAAATTATTATTTTCAAAATCAAAAGAAGGAACAGTTATGTGAAATCCTGGCTCGTATGGTTGCGCGTGATGGACTACCATTTAGAATTGCCTGCTCTTCGGAGGATATAAGAAAAGGGCTGCAAAAACAACTCCAGTTTAGTGACTGCTGATGCTGAAATAAGAGCCAATTGAATCCCAATCTAGCGATTGTGATAGTGATGTAGATGATGACAATGACATAGAAACTGACAATGAAGAAGATAAAAAGATTACAGATGATGGTGTTGTCCTAGAGTTTGGATCTGTTGACACTGAAATAAATTTGAATTATGCTAATTTATCCCCGCTGGTAACAAAAATTAGAAGTGTCATTAAAGTTTTTAGAAGATCTCCAACAAAAATGATCAATATTTACAAAAATATGTAAAACTACTATTTGGAAAATAATTGAATTTGCAATTGGATGTCATAACACGATGGAATAGTTTACTTATTCCATTTCACAGTGGAACATGAATCCAACAAATCATTACCATTTCTTGACCTCCGTATCATTAGAAATCCTGACCACACCTTATCCACAGGTTGGTATACCAAACCCACCTATTCTGGCAGACTCCTTAATTATTACTCCCAACATCCGCACCACCAAAAAATTAACGTGGCCAAAAATATTATCCACCGTGGCCTATCCCCCGCTGACCCTTGCTTCCATAAAACCAACACCCACCGCATCCAAAATATCCTTTTAAAAAACAATTTCCCTCTCCATATTATTAATAAACTCATCCATGACTACAAACCCCCCCCCCCCCAACCCCACCCGGTCTCCACAACTTCCCTCTATCCCTGTATACAGATCCTTGCCATATATACCCTCCCTCTCAAATACAAATATCTGGTAATAATCTGGTAGTACAAATATATGTCAAACACAACTAAACAACAAAACATTTATTTTTAAGAATAATTTAACAAAATTAAATCCACCTTTTTTAATATATATTAAATTAATTCGTAAAAGTGATTATTATTTTTGATGCAAATTGAAATATGATTTCAAAAAACATATATGATCCAACGTACCGTCGTCTAACCTCGATCTTATTTTTGTGGTTGAGCAGCCGAAAAGGCTCGTTCTGGCTCCACACTTGTTTGTGGTATTGTTAACAAGTATTAATAAGCAAGCTTTAAATGCACCCCCCTAATTCCGTGCTCTTCGAAAAATTGTAATTATTTTTTAAGTTTGTGTTCAATTTCTAATCTTTTGTTTTGTTTCTTTGGGTTTGGAACATTCGTCATTGCTTTGTTAAACACATTCTCTAATTTCTTATTTAATGAAACAGTTGCAGTATTAATAGCGGAGAGAGATGTAACTGGTGGTTAGGGATAGCCTTTAGGATTTATATAACAGACTTCAGAGCTTGTTAATGGCAGTTATAAATCCTATCTAGGATAAACATCTTCTTCCTCAACAGTTGTCGAAGAAACTGTAAAGTTCCTACAAGGCTCCGAAAGTCCGATCACAAGACTCTTCATGATTTGTAGTGGTACAGTTTGTACAGTTTTTTTTTAATCCTTAGTTGTGCCGTCTTTGAGACTGGGCGTGAAGTGAATCTACAGTCTATGCAATATCCGTGACTCGTTACTGCTCTTTATGCTGATTATACTTTAAATAATAATAAATAAATTTAAGACTTCCGCAGTAATCCAATGGTATTGCAACCGTAATGGTACATTGGTAATGGTAAGGAAACAGACAACCTTATACCTTGTAGGTATCATCCTGTAATTTAGGTAATTGAAAAATGTAATGTAAAAAGGATATTTATTACCTTCAAAATTTTACAGCCTCCATTTATGACGTGCACACTCCTAATGTATGCAATGTTGTCAGTTTTAATTATTTTATAATGACCACAGACAACTGAGTTTTTTAAAGGTTGCTAAAAATCCTTGGTTATACCGTCCATCGGACGGGGCATTGGTTGAGGTCCCGACATATATCAGGTACTTGTTAAAGATTCCTATCCAATTATACTTGCTAATAAAAATTATAGCAATAATTTCAGACTCCCACTGTAATATCGTCCGATGAGTCATAATGGCTTTATGTTACGTTAAACAAAATCAACAGACTATGGAGAAAATACTGACAATATTGTTCAGCTTTTTATATCATCATTTATAATCATCAGCTTACCCATTGTTAATGTCTATACAATGTTGCCAGATTTAATTACTTGATCGTTTTATTGTACTCCGCAAGGTCCAGGGTCAGACAGGAGGCAGTAGATCTGGGGGGGGGGGTGTCGACGGCGATTTTTACTGGATGAGACCCCCCGGAAACGGAGACGGGAATAAAGTTACATAAGATAAAAAGATAGAGACTAGTATTGGACAGAGATCAGCCTTTGTGCCGGTGTTGGTTATAAATTCGAGTGCTAGTCGCCAGGGTCAGTCTATGGCGCTCCTCCATTGTCTGTTCTTTCACCCTCTCCTCCACTACCAGCTTTTCCCCTCTTATTCTCCTTTTTTATTTCCTTCGTTTTTTTTATTTCCTTTTGTTTTAGTTTACTCTTTTACACAGTTATCCTCTCATTAATCCGGTAGTCATAACCACGAATGGTCGAACGATCTTTTTCCATACCCGTTTTAAATTTACCTCTCGGGTGTTGTATTTTTTTAAAAAGTTATTCACTGAAGTATATCTCCGGTTTTTATAACTTTAATTGCACGTGTTTATTACAGTGGATCCAGCATAATGGATTATATGTTAAATAACATAATCGTCTGCCGTTGTTTTGGTTTTTTAATGGAAACAAATTAAAAAATGGAAATGTGTATTTTATTTATGTATGTTTTTTTTTGTTTTTTTACGTGGGCAGGTGGAAATCTTCAAAAGACGCGGATAGGCCCGTACCTATCCGTGTGTGGGATTTTTACCCACTAAAACCACCTCCCTCACCTCCCTACACCTGTTTTCCACACGAGACCGCCGTTTCTTCATGGAGTGGAATGGCTGTTCGTCGCCTCATGGCCCTTTCCAGCCCGGCTAGCTCAGTCGGTAGAGCATGAGACTCTTATGTATGTATTTGTGTATTTTTAACTTTTTCCATGAAAATTTTTGGAATTTATATCAATATGAATTTATATTAATAAAAATTGAGATTTTAATATATATATATATATCACGTCAAAGTTAAATGCCTCGCATATGCGGACGACCTTGTCCTTTTAGCAGACAGAGGAAGAGGCAATTGCTCTGGGGAGAAGCCTGGGGAAAGGATGACAATGATCGATAACACTCCCCCGGAAGCGGAATCGTATCCACCAGATGATGAGGAACTGGATGGGATCATCACGTCCCTAAAGAACAACAAAGCGGCAGGAAAAGACGGTGTGCTTGCCGAGATGTGGAAGTTGACTGGGGGTGATTTCAGAAAGATAATCATGGAGCTGATGATGGATGGCTGGAGCGAAGAAAAGATTCCCCAAAGAATGGAAAACAGCCTTGATACAGCCGTTACTGAAATAGGGTGATAAAACTGATGTCAATAATTACAGGGGGATCTCCCTACTACCGGTCACCTACAAAAGATTTTCTAAAGCTTTACTATACAGGTTATACCCACAAGTAGACTCCAAGGTCGGAGAATACCAAGGGGGTTTCGGGAAAAATAGATTTTTTCAGGAACAAATTTTGAGCCTTAAGCTACTAATCAAACACTACAGGACTAAAAGTAAAAAGAATCTTTAAATCTCTTTCGTCAACTTTACGAAGGAATATGATTCGGTAGATAGGAAAACGCTGCTTGAGGTACTAAAAGACTACAGAGTTGACCAGAACACTAGAAATTTGATAAGGCTAACGATAACAGGGACTGAATCTAAAGAAAAATTCCGGGAAAGTATGAGCGAACCATTTCCGATCAAAACGGGACTCAGAAAAGGAGACGGTTTGTCTCCAGTGCTTTTTAACGTGATACTGGACAAGATCATGAAGGAGCTTTGGAAAATCAACAATTCAGGTGCAACCCTAGGGACTAAGAACAATCACGTCAAAGTTAAATGCCTCGCATATGCGGACGACCTTGTCCTTTTAGCAGACAGGGGAAGAGGCAATTGCTCAAATAAACACCCTCTCGGAAGTAGCGAGGAAAGCAGACTTACAAATATATTTTGAGAAAACGGAACTGATGACTACAGACTCGGGTTATAAAAAGAAAAAGGTTGAAACTAAATTTATGTATAAATTTATTAAACTAATAATTAAAAACTAATAAATGTATTTTATTTATGTATGTGTGAATTTGTTGTTTTTTTTACTTGGACAGGTAGAAATCTTCTATTCTATTTATTTCACTCCCGTTACAAATTTAATCAATTGTTGTAATGTAATGTTAGGGCAATATTTAATTTTCTGCCTCTGTTGTATCACATAAATTTTTGGAAATATATATATTTTATAAATCTCAAAATAGTTGAATTTATATTAAGACAAATTTTCATAATAATTTGTTCAAAATGCCTTTTAAAAACACCAATTTTTGATAAGTTACAGGAGACGCTGTTGTGCTATTTCCAGAGTTAAGCGTCCCTACACAATAGAAACAAGAAGATTAAAATGGTATGGCCACTTAAAAATAATGGCAGAGGAAAGGAGGAAGAGAGGACGACCCAAAAAAAGATGGTTACAGGATCTGGAGGAGAGTATGGCAGCGAAGGGACTTTATATATATAATTGTCAATTATTACCCATTGGGAGAGCTATAACTTGAATTAATTACAGCTTTTTACATTGTTTTGTTTACTTTGAGCAGTGCACGTTCTAAGAATCAGATAAATTATAGGAAAATTCCATATATTTTTTTCCATAAATGTTCAATAAAGGATGTTTACATGAAGGGGTACCTACATTCTCTCCCTGGTGCTGAAATATCCTGAATTATTCCGCTATATTAAAGCTCCTTCCTTTAAAGACTATTGGTCACAAAATTTACGTTACGATAAAATTGCAAATATTATGCCCCTCAATGATTTGAAGGCAATTTACACTTTAGTAACAATAAAACTATTGGTAACGGTGATCACTTTTTCAAAGTTAGGCCTCTTCTTGAAATAGAAACTCATTTCAGGACATTGAGCCTGAAAAAGACAACTCAATCGATGATCCCGTACAAGGGAAATAGGGCAAGCTCGGAAAAGCAGTACGTCCCAAAAAAAAAACAAACAAGAAATGGGGATTTCAACTTTTTGTTCGGGCAGGGGTCTCTAGTATCATTTATGATTTCATGATTTATTCCGGCTCATCCGATAGCACATTTAAAAATATCAAATTCAGTAATCATGAACATCGATTCCTACTATCCTCAAAGGGTCGTCTTGCTTTGTGCAAATCTATTAAAGATAAACTAACCACTTTCATCAATTTATTTTTGATAATTGGTTTACATCACTGAAGGTTTTAGTATGTTTGAGAAACCAATTCTGCATACTGAGTTTAGGGACAATAAGATAACACCAATTAAGGGGGTTGAAACTGACTGCTGACAAAGTAGTTAAAAAAAAGGAAGTGGGAGTTTTATGGAATACTTTGACAAAAAAAAAATGTCAAGCGGATGGATAACAAACTGTATGTGCCCAATTTGAAGCATTTAGTACTAGCCAGGGAACCGGACAATGTATGACTTATCACACATCCCTGGAACTTCCAGGAAAATTAAAAAAAAGAAGGAAGGAACAATTCATACCGTTTGATGTATGAGCCCATTTTAAAACACAAAAATACAAGGAAAACAAAATTTATCATCCCAATTCACTTTTGTCTCTTTAAAGGTTAAATATATATATATATAACTTATATAGTTCCAAAAACAAAATATTTAAAAAAGGAAAATAAGGAAGAAACGACTCGCACGAGAACTGGTTTAATACTGACTTTATTGCCATTTTGATTCTCTATTTATAGTAACTGCATGGTAACAGCTGTGTACAATGCCATCTTGTTATTAGCGACTATGCGATCATCAGTCTTGTCTTAACTTATATATATATATATATATATATATATATATATATATATATATATATATATATATATATCATAGTTACAGGTGGCTCCCAAGTAAACAATTCTTAGAATAATAATAAGATACCTAGAATTGTTATGCACTTTTAGATGCAGTTGCAGTTGTCAGGTGGTACACAAGTAAACAATTCTAAGAATCGTCAATACCAATTCCTTTATAAGTCTAGAGGAGAAGCTCCTCGCACATACTTATATATATACATATATATATATATATAGTGCCAGGAACAAAATATTTAAAAAAGGAAAATAAGGAAGAATCGACTCGCACGAGAACTGGTTTAATACTGACTTTATTGGCATTTTGATTCTCTATTTATGGTAGCTACATGTTAACAGCTGTTTACAATGCCAGCTTGATATTAGCGAAAACCTCAACCTTCCGTCACCAGCCTGCTCCCTGGATGTGTCAAAAAATTAAAGATCTTCAAAGGAAGCGTGATGCGGCCCGAAGATGCTTTAGACGAATAAGGTTAACTGATGACTATCAAGCGTTTAGGGCTCCCCGCAATTTGACACAGTCGACAATCAGGTAGGCAAAAACCAAATACTTCCACGAAGCCCTTTCATCTGCTCCCGATTCTAAATCCAAATGGCATCTCCTACGAAAGCTTTCTCTTCTTAATTCATCTTCTTCTAGGCCCTTTCCAGCCTCTCCCAATGAAATAAACTCATATTTTTTGCCCACCTCAGTTAATACTTCAAAATCATCCTCTCCCGTATTTTTCCTAGCACCATCTTTCAACCCTGACAACTTTTACTTCGCTGACATTTCACCCAACGACATTATTTCCTCTGTTCTGAAATCCCACTCCAACTCCACAGGCTTCGATGGGATTCCTGTCAAACTGCTAAAATCCTGCCTTATCGATATTATGCCTGTCCTACACTTTATATACATTTTTTCACTGCAAAACGGATTATTACCAACCACCTGGAAAAAAACCATAGTCCACCCTATCAATAAATCCTCTAACTCTGTCTCACTCAAATACTACCGCCCAATCTCAATCCTCTCCAACCTTTCCAAACCTCTAGAAAGAATAGTCCAGTCACAGATGTCAAATTTCCTCGAACAGTCCAACCTCCTTGACCCACTTCAATCAGGTTTCCGTCCCGGTTTCTCTACACAATCGGCACTTACCAAAATCACCAATGAAATACCTACCGCTGAACGACAAAAAAATAACAGGGCTTATCCTTCTTGATTTTACTAAAGCTTTTGATTCCTTGGACCATTCTATCCTTTTTAGCAAACTCAAATCAATGTCCTTTTCTAACAGTTCTATCCGATGGTTCCAATCCTTCCTCTCTGATAGATCTTAAGCAGTTTCCATACCTAATCACCCCCTTTTCTCACTCTTTCCACAGGCGTGGCACAGGGCTCAAGTATCTCTCCTCTTCTGTTCAACTGCTATATCAATGAACTTCCGAAATCTGTTCACCACTGTTCTCATCATCTATATGCTGACGACTTCCAAATATATCTGTCATTTCCTCCTTCTGAGCTATTTGTTGCGTTCGCTAGTATTCAGGAAGACCTAGATAGGATCTGTGCCTGGGCAAAGCTGAACAAACTGGAATTGAAGGCAATAAAAACTCAGGCCATTGTTTTAGGTTCCAATGCCCTCCTTACATCCATCCACACCCTCCCCACATTACTCCTAAACGATCATCCTATCACGATTACCTCCTCTGTGAAAAACCTAGGCATCGCCATCGACCAAAACCTTTCTTGGAAATCCCACATCGCCCAGATATCCCGACGGTCAATTAGTTCCCTGAAGTTGTTCCATCGTTTTCGTCATCTCTTTACACAATCTTCCCGTAAGCTTCTCGTATCTTCTCTCATCATCCCCCACTTTGACTATTGTAGCTTGGTATATGGAGGCCTTTCTAAAATGCTTGAAGACAGACTAAAGAAAATAATGAACTGCTCTCTAACTGTTTATTTACTTACTATTATTTTTTTTGTTTATATATTTCTTTTTAAATTGTTTTCTGTCCTGTTTTACACGCTTTATGATTTGTAACATAAATGTTCCAGAAGGCCAGATAAATATTATGTTTTTTTTCTGTTCATATCTGATATTTTAAAGGGACTTAGTCCCAGAATAAAGTTACTTTTCTATTCTATTCTATTCTATTCTATTCTATTCTACGGAATAATATAATATTCTTAGAAAACATCATTAAGAATATGGAGTAGTATTATTTTGATCGCATAGTGATTATTTTTTGTAAGCCACCTTACTATAAATTATAGTATATATTTATCGGGATTTTATGTAAATATTTTTTGGATTTAATATTAAAACTAAAATATCACTTACAACTTCTTAAAACAACATCCCAGCGTTCTATTAACATTTTAAAAATGTTATGTAGTACTTGATGGGGAGGAGACCGCACTAGCATGCTCATGCTATATAGAAGTCTAGTTAGATCTAATATTGATATTATTTGTCAGAGAGCCACAGTAACCAATGGAGAAGTGGAGGTTTGCTATTTATAATTAATATAGTAGTACAGTTCCTTAATTGCCATCATCTCAATTATGACCTCAATTGTTTAAAACAAAGGATCTTAACAATCCCAGGAATCATTGTTTGGGCGGTGAAGATAACATAGCATCACATTGTTTTTTTGGAATTGGGGATTGTATTGTTTGTATTTTGTGTTTATGAACTTGTTATTCAGAATCGCATAAGTCTGCTGAAATAGATCTAAGGAAAGTAATATAGATTAGTCATTTATTTCGTAAGTGTAATAAAAATCTGTAGTATTTAAGCTTAAGCGAAAAGTTTTTCCTTTAAACAAGTAATCACCAATTGATTTAACCCAGAATAATATTTTTTTTAGAATGAGAGTTTTGTTTATTTGTATAATTAAGATCACTTACAGGAAAAAAATATAGGGAGTGAGGGAACGAAGAACAATTACCTTTCTAGTAATCGATAAATGGCCCACAATTGCAATAATTGAAAAAGTACAGCCACTTTGATTTGAAAAGAAAATTTAGAGTGAATAACAGAAAATCATAGCATAACATAATTTCTTGAGTCCTCAAGTTCTGCAATTCAAATTGGCAGAATGGAAACTTTGAACCGGTTGTTGGTAACTTCATAATTTTACGGACAATGACAAATTCCAGTCTCAGAGTTTGTAATTAGAGCCTCGTTTAATATTTTCGTTTCAAATTCGCTCTTTTACGACAGTCATCGCAGAAGTCAATGAACCCGGAGGATGAGTTTACAAAAGAACTTTCTTAGTAAGTTATGTTTGTTAAAATGTTTATATGGACAGACTATCAAGCTTCCCGGCTTGAGGATCGTTTACTCTGATTTCTTCCGCTTTTCCTAACAACATACGTGTGAGCTTTAGTGACTACGAAAACTCTTTCCTCCTAGGTTTAAGTGTCATTAGATTATCAAAAATAAGTCATGTTACTGTATTTTCGTCCAATTCATCAGTCTTAATATCTTAAGAGTCGCGTTTCATGTAATTCGATACTTCTACTATTTTGGCGCCAGATTTTATTCTTCTTGGCCCCAAACTATAAAAATACACAATCGTGACTGTTAGCTACGACTTGGCGGATACAACACTTTCCTTCTAGAGAGCGCTATCTCAATTTATCCCATCATGTAACAGGTCGATTTTTTTTTAAATTTATGTTCATTAATGATACAGTTAAAATAATCGGCTGGGATCGGGTTTTAATTGTGATAATCTTTTTGTTCAACGGTTACAGTGGGACCATAGTCTCGGGGATTTGAGCTTATAGAAATAAATTTAGAAAGGGAATATGGAGCGAGTAGTCCAAACAGTAAAATAGAGACAGATTTTCGTTTATGCAATGACTGAATTTTGGCATGTGAAATCAGATATACATTATATAAAAATCATAAAAAGATGTCTTACTTATTCAGTGTAAAAGTATGTAGTGAGTTGATGTTTACAGGGAACATTAGGATTCATGAGGTAAATCTCGCTTTACTGACTACATTCGTCAAAGATGGAGAACCTCTCGGCTCATAAAACCACTCTACAAGCATCTTTAACTCGATGATACAACGTCGATGGTAAGCGTCTTGCATCTTAACAGGTGTAAACGTTTCATGTTTTTGCTTTTCTTTTTCAATTACTTTTTTTTGTTTTTAACGTTTTGAGAATTATCCAATAGTTATCTAGACAATGTAACAGGTAAGGTTACAATATTTTATTGTAATTTCCCTTTTAAATATTTTACCGAAATTATTATTAATGTTACTAAAAAAATAAATTGTTATTACATTTTTCATTATTATGAAAAGATGAAATTCATCAGATGAATGGATGACAGAATGTTATAACTGACAGTATGTCATATTTATGCATATTTTAATATATACTACATGCTCTTATTTATGTATCATTTCAGCATAATTCTCGGTATTTTAGTTGTGTTTTTTTTTTCTTGATCAGAACAACCTTTTCGTTTATATTAATTTTCAAGAACTTATGTAAATACTGACTGATTTTTATTAAGTAGCCTTTTGACCAGATATATATTCTTATATATAATTTCATTTCAGATAGATATATCATATATATATATATATGTATAACGACTTCTTAAGGAACCTGGTCCCAGAATATTTTTTGCCTGTGTAAATATTCTTCATACAACTTAAAATTCGATTTTAATAAGATATATTATACTCTAGATATATTCAGTACAGGTTCGATTATCTGATTAACACTAATTAAATTAAATTAAAGGCGAGAGAATTACAATATTTAAATAATTCTAAAAAGTAAAAAAACTACTTATTTAACTAATTATGCCAATTTGAATAAATCAATTTTTAAAAACAAATTAAAAAGGTACTTGATAAAAACGAATAAGGAAATTGGATCATTCATCAATCAATCCTCTAGGGGAGAGAGTGAGGGGGGGGGGCACATACCGAAGAGACAGAAAATAGGATGGCAAACACTCCAGTACACTACCATGTCTCTAATTTGTTTCCTTTTAATCCACTTCTCTAGTCTAACCTAGGAAAGAACTCACGTTCTGTGGGCTAATATTCCCTCTTAAATTAAAAGTTCCCAGAATAATAAGCATCAGCTCTATTAATTAAGATTAATACACTAATTAAACAATTTAATTCTATCAAGTTTTGTTTTATTGTAGGTCATTCCACATTTCACTAGCTTGTATATTTTAATATCAAAATTTCAGTTCTTAAGTGAAGGAATCACATTTCAAATTAAAATAAAAGCGCAGCCAATTTATAAAATTCGACGGAAAGAAGCGTTGGAGGTAGGAATCCGTTAAGCATGGTGGATTTCCCTGGTAATCTGTGGTCGAAACTTTGTTATGATACGGCAACTTTGATGAGCCTTCGGTTCGGCAAGAATTCATGATTATTAAAAAACTCCTATAATTGTTATAATAGTATACGCATTTGTTTTTATTATTTTTTTTGATTGAGAGTTTCTCCAAAGTTGAAGTTTTATCCAACCAAATTTTAGAGTAACATTTTCCCCAGGTTTTCCTGTCAAATGCATTTTCTTCATTAACGCCGTATCCTGCCATGGATTCCTGGACTTGGTTCATCCATGAAGATCTTGGTCGGCCTCTTCTTCCACTTCAATTTCCATGTTTCACAGCCATATAACATTATAGCCGTTATAACAGCATGGAAAATCATTATTTTTTTGTAGTTCTTACTCCACAGTGCAGAATTGAGCATGGCAATAGCTTTCCTTCCTTCTCTGGTTCTTCGGGCTATATCCTCTTCAAATGTTCCATCTTTTTGAAGGATAGATCCTAAATATCTAAAGTTGGTTAAATTTTTTAACTGTAGACCGTTCACGTCCAATGGTCCGTCCTCCTCCGTATCCAAATATTCCGTCTTTTAAAAGTTAATTTTCATTCCCCACCTATTATATTCTTCTATTAGTCATATATTCTGCGTCCTCTTTATCCTGGGCTGTGATGACTTGGTCATATGCAAATAATAGGTGGTAAAGGTAAAAGTCATTATGCATATGTAGCCCCATCCTTCCATTCACTTGTAGCACCTTGAATAAATATTTTCAATAGGGTAGGACTTGAAGGAGTCCTTTAGAACTTGGGATAGTTTGTTTCCAAATTGTATTTTTCATATGCTATTATGGTAGATATGTTTAACAACACAAATTATGAGGTCATTAATGTTTGCTTTTCGCATGGACTCCTAGAGAAGTTAACATTGAACTCTGTCGATAGGCCTTTTCAAGATCGATAAATACTAGGCTAAGCTGTTTCTGTTTGCTTTCACATTTTTCTAAAAGCTGCCTCAAACTAAATATATGATCAATATATGACTTTCTCACAGTAAAACCGCATTGCACTTCTGGCATTGTTCTATTCTTTTATTCCGTACCCCTCCGTAAACCATTATAATTGTGTTGTTAACACGTATGCCCTTATAATTAATTAGTTAATTGGTTTTCTATTGTACTCTTATGATCATTCTATGCTTCAGCATATCTCCTGTAGCCCAACTGACTTGTAATCGTAGAGCACTGGAGCTTCCCAGATTTGGTTTTTTACTTTTCCTCTTTCTTCCACATAATTTCTTCTATTCTCGTCTGAATAGGAGCTTAAACACTTATGATACTCTTTCTATCTAATTTCCCTTAAGCTATCCTGTTCTTTTTCGTAGTAGTTGGCGTCATTATTTGGAGCATAAGCTCCTATTACCACAACTTCTCTCCCATAAAAAGTTAAATCCATTATAATTAGTATTTCACTAATAAAATCCCATCCTTTTCAATTTTTCCTTCAAAATCTTCTTTTATTATGACGGAGACACACCCTTGGCCCTTGTGCTTCTGTCAACTCCACTCCACATGTGTATATAGTCCCCCATGGCCTCTTCACCGCTACCTTTCTTCTTCGTCTCAGTCAGTACTATAACATCCATATTGCATCTTTTCACTTCTGCCGGGATACTGTACATTTTTGTTGCTATGCCCTGAACATTTCATTTTATGACCAAAATGTCTTTCTTTTCGTTCATGAAATCCAGGCTTCTTATTTTCTTCTCTTAAACTGTTGAAAGAGGAAGCCTAGAGCCTCTGTACTTTGCATTCTACCAAACATTCCTTATCGTCTGCATAGCTTTCGAGTTCAGTAATTAAGTGTAAGGTGGGTGACAGCTCAAATATCACAAAGTCAGTCTAAAGCACCACTAAGCCATAGTGTCTTTTTGAAGTCGGGGGATACAGTTTGCTGTTATAGCTGGATATCTATCATCTCCATCGGAAATACAATTATACCACCGGATATCTCAAGAATCAAAGAGTTCATTACAATAATTGAGAACTGTAACCCATCTCGCGCGCTGAAGGGTGAAGCACAGTCATTTTGAGGTCGTTTTGATGCGTAACGAGATTTCCAATCAATATAACTTTTGACTCAAAGAAGCTTCGAAGTTCGTTTAGGTTTCAATCGTCAGCTGTCTTCAAAATGTATGCCGGATGTATTCCAGCAAACGCCACCAATGTTGATCCGATCGAGCATCAACAGTGTGACAGAAGTGCACTGGTCTGCTTGCAAAGCAGCACAGCACACTTTAGATTGGAAAGAAGAACATTATTTACGACGTGTATGCCGAAGAACTATTGTTTCCTTTCATATAATACATAATTAATGATATTTTATATTATAAATATTACCCGTTACGTAAACGTATTCACGTACAACACAGCCGTGTCCATAACACACCCCCCGGCCACACCCCATTTTTTAATTTTTTTTCGTCAATTTGAAGTTTATTCTTTTTAAGACCAAAAACGTTAAATTGTAGGCATACATTTAATTGTTAGCTAAACCTATCTTTAGTCAACATAAATTCTCTGTTATATTCTCTCTCAATCTTACCATTTTTTCAAGATAACAGACATTTATTCTGATCTAAAACTGAAAAGTTGATACATTAATCTTATGTCTGGTCCAAGCACTTTGCAGTTATAACGCTACAACGTTCTTTAAATTGAGCCGTGCTATTTGTTTTTGATTTCTTTAATAATAGAATTTACCAGGAATATGATTGTAATAATAAGTTATTATTTAAGAATTCTTTGAATCCAAAATAAAAAGTCCCATAAAGGGAGCAGGGTAAATCAAACTAACACTAATAATTTTAGAAAAGTGAAATTACATATTTAAGTTAGATGTAGGTATTACTAGAATGCAACAAACAAATTTTTTATAAAATCGAATAAATGGATGTTCTTCTTTAAATTATGGGTTTTAACGAGCTTATTAATGTCGTAAAATAGCATGTATTTAGAAGATAATTATTTCTTAGAAAAAAAGCTTAATAAAACGAAAATAAAAGATGATTGGATAGTAATTTTGCTACTAATGACAGATGCATAGAAAAAAGGTTTGTATGAAAACTCAATGAAATTAAGAGGTCAATTCAATAGGAACTTTATTAGATACATTTTAATTTATAATCAAATGTCATAATAATAAAGCACTATATAATGTTAAACTTCTATTGAACTTGTCTTTGATTGATTTTTGTGATGATTGAACATGGTTGCGACGAAATATTTGTATTAGAAAAAAAAAATCTTATCCCAAAAAGGAAGGTCCCGATAGAGATGGAAGGCCCTCGATTCTGAACTCTCATCGGCAGTTCATTATTTCTCCGCACTGAAGAACACTTCATCACAGGCCCTTTTCCTCTCGTCCATAGAAGAAGGGAGATGGCATTTTCAATTAATTGCGTTTTCTCCAGTTAGTAGTTTTCTTTTGCTCAGCTAGCGCCTTATGCCGGAGAGGTCCACACGTATCTAGTGGTACCAACCTTACCGGCCAAACGGGCAGCCTTGGCTCCACACGTTCGCTCCAAGAGGCACGAAAAGAACAAAGAAGTTCGTACTTTACGGGTATGACGCGGACGCGGACCTGACCGAGGTCGCTGAGGATCTTAAAGCAAGTCTGCCCGGATTCAAATCATTAAAACAGCTATGCGGAGGGATGAAAGGAATGTACTTCGCCCCACTCTAAGACGGATGCCATCGTAATGTCATTCCAGAGTGTGAGTAAGAAACCTCTACCAAAGACTTTTACCGTGGACTGCGAGGATAGAAGATTATCCACTTCAATCCTCTACCTTGGCGTAGACTTTGATAGGCATCTAACCTTTTCAAAGCACGTTCAGGCAAGATTGAAGTTAGCACGACAGAAATCCCACAGGCTATACCATCTGCTCTTGTCGCCGCAGCTCTCACTGAGGCTGAAGTTACAGATCTACAAATCCATCATAAGACCTACGTTGCTCTATGGACCACCGCTTATGAGACACCTCTACAAAACAACGCTGAAGCACCTGCAGCAGTACCAGAACTCCATCCTTAGATAGATAGTGCGTGGCACATCGCTCGAGGGGGCACTTAACACCACGATCCGGGAGGAGCTTCGGCTCCCCTCGGTGCCTGAGCACATAGGTCGGAGGCACATCAAATTCTTTGATGGACTGAAGACCTGTGTGACCCCCCTATTTAGGGACTTGAAACCACCTCCCAGACCTGGGAGGTGGCAGGGCAGTGTCCCCTTGGTCGATGTGCTCGCACTTGATCTAGGGTTGGGGTAAGTACTCCCTTGTCCTTACCATCTCTTCCTTTTTCCTTCTTCCTTCTTCCCCTTTCTTCTTTCTACTACTATTCCCCATCCAGCTAAACGGTCCCTCCCCGTTTGTAATGTATAGAGCCAGCGGGCATGTGCCGGGTGGAGTAAAAACCGCCATCAGCGGACTCAGCCCACTGTATCGCCTTAAAATACCGGAAGGTAATCGAAGGTTTTAGTTTGTATAGAAGCTCATAGTTATAAGAATAATTATAGTTTGTAATTAATTGTAAATAAATTTTGGAGGGAGAGAAAAAAGAAAAAGAAAAAACAATAAAAAACAAAACAAAACAATTAGGCCTTCACACAAAAATATTTTATACGAAGCCGTAAGAGAGTATATAGTGCAGAGATCTTATATTATTTCAGATCGATCTTTAGATGAAATCTAAAAAATCGAATTATTAAGTAATTTTAAATTAAATAAGCATTAAATATTGTAATTATCTATATTTATGCAACATACCAAGCTTGACTGTCGATGACAAACTTGATGAAGGAATACAGAGTTAGTTATGGTAGGTTAGAGATTTCAGTATTTCCATGCGCAACACAGTGTATTACGCTAAATTTACCTACGAAACGTAATTTATTGCCAGATTGTAAAACGCCCATATATCACCGACTATGTATACATATATGTATTTGTATATTGCTTATCCAAAATAAATTCTTGAAAAGAGAAAAAAACATACGAAACGGGCAGATTTAACGTTACTTTTAATATAGGGGTTGTAAAAAAATAGATCCTAAAGACAAGGATGGAATAAAATAATAGAAACATACCTATCCGTTATTCACATCGCTTATTTGGCAGTGGAGTTGAAAAACCTGGTGAAACTCAATCACACTAACAGATTCACTCAAAAGAGGTACAGAGTAGGAATGAAATAGGTACCAAGATTTCGTGCTCACTAAAAACTACTCTAGATAAATGCGCCAACTGCGACGATTTCCACTTTGCGACTTTAACAGGAAGACCTACTTTTCTTTTCTTAGAAATTAGAAGAATAAGGTACACTGGAGGTTGAAGCTCGTCTTTACCATTACCATCCAACCTTTAACATAGACTCATCTAACGGGAGCAAGAATCCGAACAGACCTCAGACCGATTAGATTACAACACAAAACATTGGTTATAATTTTCATTTTAGATAAGGTGGTTGACTCGTTGAAGGTCAGCCGCATTTGGTCCAATGTTTTAACGAAATCTACCGTTAGATCTCTGTTTGTGTGTGAAAGTGAGTCTTTAAAAGCTTGAAAGCAAAGATCACTTTTATCTATGGGAATAGAAGGATCAAGATTTTTATTAGATATTTGTTTGGTAGTTTTGACGTAATTTTGGGTGCAAAACAATAATTTACAAACTAAAAAAAAAGAATACGCGATGATAAATATCAGTAGAGAGCGATAAATTAGCAAGAAGACATTTAAAATCCATTAGAAACGAAAGGAGATTCAGCCCTATTATTTTGTAAAAAAAAATAAATAATGCACAAAACTTATTGTGGAGTGCTCGTATGGATTAATGTTTTTTTTTTATGGTAACAAAATAAATGGAAACGTGTATTTTATTTATGCATGCGTGTGTGTTTTTTTTTGTTTTTTTTACGTGGGCAGGTGGAAATCTTCAAAAGACAGGGATAGGCCCGTACCTATCCGTGTGTGAGATTTTTACCCACTAAAACCACCTCCCTACACTTGTTTTCCACACTCCACAGCTAGGACAGGTGGACATCTCCTCCAGACATCATCTCATCATGGGGAGTAGACCAATCAGCAGATGGCCAACGGAGTAAGGAAGAACCTGCAACCAACGAGAAGACATGCCGATCGGATGGACATTATGAATAAACAGTAACTAATATAGACTTAATTATCGTTCTGTTTCTTTAATTCATTATACTATGTATAGAAATAAAATGCAATTAATTTCTTCAATCTTCATTTGTAATACAGTCCACTCTTACCAAAGAGAGAAGGTACCATATCAAATGAGATTAAGATGGTGTCTTTCCCTACCTTAAACACAGGTAGAGAAGTTAAAATCATTAAGGGAATGAACATATACTTATTAGATATTTTGAGAATCAGTGAAGTGAGGAAGAATGGAATTAGTTTAAGAAGATGAAGATGGGTAATCACACAATCGTGACTGTTAGCGACGACTTGGCGGGTACAACACTTTCCTTCTAGAGAGCGCTATCTCAATTTATCCCTTCATGTAACAGGTCGATTTTTTTAAAAATTTATATTCATTAATGATACAGTTAAAATAATCGGCTGGGATCGGGTTTTAATTGTGATAATCTTTTTGTTCAACGGTTACAGTGGGACCATAGTCTCGGGGATTTGAGCTTATAGAAATAAATTTAGAAAGGGAATATGGAGCGAGTAGTCCAAACAGTAAAATAGAGACAGATTTTTGTTTATGCAATGACTGAATTTTGGCATGTGGAATCAGATAGACATTATATAAAAATCATAAAAAGATGACTTACTTATTCAGTGTAAAAGTATGTAGTGAGTTGATGTTTACAATTAGGATTCATGAGGTAAATCTCGCTTTACTGACTACATTCGTCAAAGATGGAGAACCTCTCGGCTCATAAAACCTCTCTACAAGCATCTTACTGACTGATACTAATACTAAATACTGACTGATTTTTATTAAGTAGCCTTTTGACCAGATATATATTCTTATATATAATTTCATTTCAGATAGATATATCATATATATATATATATATGTATAACGAATTCTTAAGGAACCTGGTCCCAGAATATTTTTTGCCCGTGTAAATATTCTTCATACAACTTAAAATTCGATTTAAATAAGATATATTTACTCTAGATATATTCAGTACAGGTTCGATTATCTGATTAACACTAATTAAATTAAATTAAAGGCGAGGGAATTACAATATTTAAATAATTCTAAAAAGTAAAAAAACTACTTATTTAACTAATTATGCCAATTTGAATAAATCAATTTTTAAAAACAAATTAAAAAACGTACTTGATAAAAACGAATAAGGAAATTGGAACATTCATCAATCAATCCTCTAGGGGAGAGAGAGTGAGGGGGGGGCACATACCGAAGAGACAGAAAATAGGATGGCAAACACTCCAGTACACTACCCTGTCTCCAATTTGTATCCTTTTAATCCACTTCTCTAGTCTAACCTAGGAAAGAACTCACGTTCTGTGGGCTAATATTCCCTCTTAAATTAAAAGTTCACAGGATAATAAGCATCAGCTCTATTAATTAAGATTAATACACTAATTAAACAATTTAATTCTATCAAGTTTTGTTTTATTGTAGATCATTCCACCTTTCACTAATTTGTATATTTTAATATCAAAATTTCAGTTCTTAAGTGAAGGAATCAAATCAGCTATCACATTTCAAATTAAAATAAAAACGCAGCCAATTTATAAAATTCGACGGAAAGAAGCGTTGGAGGTAGGAATCCGTTAAGCATGGTGGATTTCCCTGGTAATCTGTGGTGGAAACTTTGTTATAACGCCATATCCTGCCATGAATTCCTGGACTTGGTTCCTCCATGAAGATCTTTGTCGGCCTATTCTTCTTCTTCCTTAAGGGCACCAGTCCAGGATCATTTTGGGTATTCTATTATTATCCATCCTAATAAAGTGTCCAAACCACTCTAATCGCTTTATTGTGATTTTTTCGAGAATGGTATTCTGAGGACCCATTATCTCTCGCACTACTGTATTTTATTTATGTGTGTATGTGGAAATCTTCCATTCTATTTATTTCACTCCCGTTACAAATTTAATCAATTATTGTAATATAATAATACGGCAATATTTGATTTTTACTCTATCCGTTCTTTCATCATTAATTCATAATTTTTGGAAATATATATAATTTATGTATCTCAATATAGTTGAATTTATATTAAGACAAATTGTAACGTATTTGCGAAATATTTTGAGGAATTGCTAAACTGTGAGGAGCCTGGGGAAAGGATGACAATGATCGATAACACCCCCCCCCCTCCCCCGGAAGCGGAATCGTATCCACCAGATGATGAGGAACAGGATGGTATCATCGCGTCCCTAAAGAACAACAAAGCGGCAGGAGAAGACGGTGTGCTTGCCGAGATGTGGAAGTTGACTGGGGGTGATTTCAGATAATCATAGAGCTGATGATGATGGATGATGGAGCGAGGAAAAGATTCCCCAAAGAATGGAAAACAGCCTTGATACACCCGTTACTGAAATAGGGTCATAAAACTGATGTCAATAATTACAGGGGGATCTCCCTACTACCGGTCACCTACAAAAGATTTTCTAAAGCTTTACTATACAGGTTATACCCAGTAGTAGTCTCCAAGGTCGGAGAATACCAAGGGGGTTTCAGGAAAAATAGATTTTGTCAGGAACAAATTTTGAGCCTTAATCTCTTTCGTCAACTTTAAGAAGGAATATGAT
Source organism: Troilus luridus (assembly GCA_964056705.1). Classification (NCBI taxonomy): domain Eukaryota; kingdom Metazoa; phylum Arthropoda; class Insecta; order Hemiptera; family Pentatomidae; genus Troilus; species Troilus luridus. Next base: position 35,519 of record CAXKTH010000107.1, read on the forward strand.
TCGGTAGATAGGAAAACGCTACTTGAGGTACTAAAAGACTACGGAGTTGACCAGAAGACTAGAAAATTGATAAGGCTAACGATAACAGGGACTGAATCTAAAGAAAAATTCCAGGAAAGTATGAGCGAACCATTTCCGATCAAAACGGGACTCAGAAAAGGAGACGGTTTGTCTCCAGTGCTTTTTTACGTGATACTGGACAAGATCATGAAGGAGCTTTGGAAAATCAACAATTCAGGTGCAACCCTAGGGACTAAGAACAATCACGTCAAAGATAAATGCCTCGCATATGCGGACGACCTTGCCCTTTTAGCAGACAGAGGAAGAGGCAATTGCTCAAATAAACACCCTCTCGGAAGTAGCGAGGAAAGCAGACTTACAAATATCTTTTGAGAAAACGGAACTGATGACCACAGACTTGGGTTTTAAGAAGAAAAAGGTTGAAACTAAATACGGGAAAATTAAAGTAACGCAGAGATTTAAATACCTCGGAGAAATCATATGCAGCAATGGGTCGGATGGAGGGGTTATTAAGGAGAAAGTCGCCAAATTGGAGAAATTAAGCTTCGCCACCAGTAATTTTTACAACAACAAGAACCTATCTATTAATGCTAGGATACGACATTATAATACAATCATCAAGCCGGTGATACTTTATGGAACAGAAACCTCTTGTCTTCCCAGCCTAGAGAGGCTTCTGAAAATATAAAGAAGAATTCTCAGAAGAATCTACGGACCTAGGAGAACACCTGAAGGATACAGGTTGAGGTCGAATGAAGAAATTTATAGGGAAACAACGGACTTTTATTGTAATTTTTCAGACTTGGTCGATTTTTTTTCTTAAACTTCCTTTTAAAAACACCAATTTTTGGTAAGTTATAGGAGACGCTGATGTGCTATTTCCCAGAGCGTCCCTAACATAGCAATTAGGCAATTGGTAGATCAGGAAAGAACACGATCCTCTACACAATAGAAACAAGAAGATTAATATATTATTGTCAATTATTACCCATTGGGAAAGCGCTATAACTTGAATTAATTACAGCTTTACTGCTTCTGCTCTCTTCCCAACGCCTCTGTGTTTTTCCTTCCTTTCCTCTGTCCACTTTTTCGATGCTGTTTCTTTACTTTAGTCTTGTTCAATTTTCTTGTTCCTGATCTTATTGCTGAATTGTCGCCTATTCGAAATTTCATCTTTAGAGATTTTAAATAATTCCATATTGTATAATTGTAGCCGTCTTGTTCTAAATTTATCTGTGATGTTTTCTGTATTTTCATAGAGTTCCTTAGTAGGTCTTTTGATCCAGATTCCATCCCGAAGAACAGCGCCATAATTAATCCTCACTGCAGGTTTTCCATTGAGAACCTGTAATTCGCAGAGTCGAAGTGACTTCCATCCGTAAATCTAAATATATGCCATACATGATTTTATCACGCATTTTTTTTTTATAGTTGTATGATCTATAATACATTGTCTGGGGTCCATTGTGTTTGATAGTTGTGTGATATATCATACATTGTCTGGTTTACTTTGACCAGTGCACGTTCTAAGAATCAGATAAATTATAGAAAAACTTCATATATTTTTTTCCATAAATGTTCAATAAACGATGTTTACATGAAGGGGTACCTACATTCTCTCCCTGGTGCTGAAATATCCTGAATTATTCCGCTATATTAAAGCTCCTTCCTTTAAAGACTATTGGTCACAAAATTTACGTTACGATAAAATTGCAAATATTATGCCCCTCAATGATTTCAAGGCAATTTACACTTTAGTAATAATAAAACTATTGGTAACGGTGATCACTTTTTCAAAGTTAGGCCCCTCTTCTTGAAATAGAAACTCATTTCAGGACATTGAGCCTGAAAAAGGCAACTTAATCGATGATCCCGTACAAGGGAAATAGGGCAAGCTCGGAAAAGCAGTACGTCCCAAAAAAAAAAAACAAGAAATGGGGATTTCAACTTTTTGTTCGGGCAGGGGTCTCTAGTATCATTTATGATTTCTTGATTTATTCCGGATCATCCGATAGCACATTTAAAAATATCAAATTTAGTAATCATGAACATCGATTCCTACTATCCTCAAAGGGTCGTCTTGCTTTGTGCAAATCTATTTAAGATAAACAAACCACTTTCATCAATTTATTTTTGATAATTAGTTTACATCACTGAAGGTTTTAGTATGTTTGAGAAACCAATTCTGCATACTGAGTTTAGGGACAATAAGATAACACCAATTAAGGGGGTTGAAACTGACTGCTGACAAAGTAGTTAAAAAAAAGGAAGTTTTGAGGAATACTTTGACAAAAAAAAAAATGTTGTCAAGTGGATGGACAACAAACTATATGTGCCCAATTTGAAGCATTTAGTACTAGCCAGGGAACCGGACAATGTATGACTTATCATACATCCCTGGAACTTCCAGGAAAATTAAAAAAAGAAGGAAGGAATAATTCATACCATTTGAAGTATGAGCTCATTTTAAAATACAAATAAACAAGGAAAACAAGATTTATCATCCCAATTCACTTTTGTCTCTTTAAGGGTTACACATATATATATATATTACTTATATAGTTCCAAAAACAAAATATTTAAAAAAGCAAAATAAGGAAGAATCGACTCGCACGAGAACTGGTTTAATACTGACTTTATTGCCATTTTGATTCTCTATTTATAGTAGCTACATGGTAACAGCTTTTGACAATGCCATCTTGATATTAGAGAAAACCTCAACCTTCCGTCACCAGACTGCTCCCTGGATGTGTCAAAAAATTAAAGATCTTCAAAGGAAGCGTGATGCGGCCCGAACACGCTTTAGACGGATAAGGTTAACTGATGACTATCAAGCGTTTAGGGCTCTCCGCAATTTGACACAGTCGACAATCAGGCAGGCAAAACCAAATACTTCCACGAAGCCCTTTCATCTGCTCCCGATTCTAAATCCAAATGGCATCTCCTACGAAAGCTTTCTCTTCTTAATTCATCTTCTTCTAGGCCCTTTCCAGCCTCTCCCAATGAAATAAACTCATATTTTTTGTCCACCTCAGTTAATAATTCAAAATCATCCTCTCCCGTATTTTTCCTAGCACCATCTTTCAACCCTGACAACTTTTACTTCGCTGACATTTCACCTAACGACATTATTTCCTCTGTTCTGAAATCCCACTCCAACTCCACAGACTTCGATGGGATTCCTGTCAAACTGCTAAAATCCTGCCTACTCGATATTATACCTGTCCTACGCTTTATATACATTTTTTCACTGCAAAACGGAGTATTCCCAACCACCTGGAAAAAAGCCATAGTCGACCCTATCAATAAATACTCAAACCCTGTCTCACTCAAATACTACCGCCCAATCTCAATCCTTTCCAAGCCTCAAGAAAGAAACGAAGTTGTTGGCCGTAGAGATGGACTTCTGGAGACGCTGTTGTGCTATTTCCAGAATTCAGCTCGTCACTAATAGAGCAATTGGTAGATCAGGAAAGAACGATCCTCTACACATCAGAAACAAGAAGATTAAAATGCTATAGCCACTTATAAAGAGATTGATTTTAGATAAGGTGGGTGACTCGTTGAAGGTCAGCCGCATTTGGTCCAATGTTTAAACGAAATCTACCGTTAGATCTCAATTTGTGTGTGAAAGTGAGTCTTTAAAAGCCTGAAAGCAAAGAGCACTATTATCTATGGGAATAGAAAGATCATGAATTTTATTTCATATTTGTTTGATAGTTTTGTCGTGAATTTGGATGCAAAACTATAATTTACAAACTAAAAAAAAAAATATTACGCGACGATAATATCAATTAACAAGAATATTATTATTATTATTATTATTATGCGAGCTGATAATTAACAAGATCAGCCCTATTCTTTTTTGTAAAAAAAATAAATAATACACACAACTTTTCGAGGAGTGTTTAATGTTTTTTTTATGGAAACAAAAAAAAATGGAAATGTGTATTTTATTTATGTATGTGTTGTTGTTTTTTTTGTTTTTTTACGTGGGCAGGTGGAAATCTTCTATTCTATTTATATGTTACGGCAATATTTGATTTTTACTTGTTCTCATTTTTTTTATCACTGCCAAAACAAATTTTTGGAAATATATATATTTTATGTATCTCAATATAGTTGAATTTATATTAAGGCAAATTGTAACGTATTTGCGAAATATTTTGAGGAATTGCTAAACTGTGAGGAGCCTGGGAAAAGGATGACAATGATCGATAACACCCCCCCCCCCCCGGAAGCGGAATCGTATCCACCAGATGATGAGGAACTGGATGGTATCATCGCGTCCCTAAAGAACAACAAAGCGGTAGGAGAAGACGGTGTGCTTGCCGAGATGTGGAAGTTGACTGGGGGTGATTTCAGAAAGATAATCATGGAGCTGATGATGGATGATGGAGCGAGGAAAAGATTCCCCAAAGAATGGAAAACAGCCTTGATACACCCGTTACTGAAATAGGGTGATAAAACTGATGTCAATAATTACAGGGGGATCTCCCTACTACCGGTCACCTACAAAAGATTTTCTAAAGCTTTACTATACAGGTTATACCCACAAGTAGACTCCAAGGTCGGAGAATACCAAGGGGGTTTCAGGAAAAATAGATTTTGTCAGGAACAAATTTTGACCCTTAAGCTACTAATCAAACACTACAGGACTAAAAGTAAAAAGAACCTTTTTATCTCTTTCGTCAACTTTACGAAGGAATATGATTCGGTAGATAGGAAAACGCTACTTGAGGTACTAAAAGAATACGGAGTTGACCAGAAGACTAGAAATTTTACAAGGCTAACTGAATCCAAAGTTAAATTCCAGGAAAGTATGAGCGAACCGATCTCCGATCAAAACGGTACTCAGGCAAGGAGACGGTTTGTCTCTATTGCTTTTTAACGTGATACTGGACAAGATCATGAAGGAGCTTTGGAAAATCAACAATTCAGGTGGAACCCTAGGGACTAAGAACAATCACGTCAAAGTTAAATGCCTCGCATATGCGGACGACCTTGCCCTTTTAGCAGACAGAGGAAGAGGCAATTGCTCAAATAAACACCCTCTCGGAAGTAGCGAGGAAAGCAGACTTACAAATATCTTTTGAGAAAACGGAACTGATGACCACAGACTCGGGTTTTAAGAAGAAAAAGGTTGAAACTAAATACGGGAAAATTAAAGTGACGCAGAGATTTAAATACCTCGGAGAAATCATATGCAGCAATGGGTCGGATGGAGAGGGTTTTAAGGAGAAAGTCGCCAAATTGGAGAAATTAAGCATCGCCACCAGTAAGTTTTCTACAACAAGAACCTATCTATTAATGCTAGGATACGACATTATAATACAATCATCAAGCCGGTGATACTTTATGGAACAGAAACCTCTTGTCTTCCCAGCCTAGAGAGGCTTCTGAAAATATAAAGAAGAATTCTCAGAAGAATCTACGGACCTAGGAGAACACCTGAAGGATACAGGTTGAGGTCGAATGAAGAAATTTATAGGGAAACAACGGACTTAGAAACTGACGTTAGGATGGGACGGCTAAGGTTCTATGGACACATGATGAGGATGAATCCTGAAAGACTGAACCATAAAATTTTTCACCGAATCCACTGTCACAAAAATGCAACGGGATATTTTAAACAACTTAGGGATGATATGGACCAAGGGTACCTGTAATGAAGCTGCTCTCCGGAAGAGCTCTTTCTCAGGCGAAGGATTCTCGAAGACTGAGCGACACACTCTGAGGGTCTAGATCCTCTCCTTTCCTCGGGGGTGGGGAGTTGATACTTCTCCTATGTCTCCCAGCTGTCTGGGTCAACAGGACTTCATTCCTCTGGGGTTACAGTTTAAAAAAAAATAATGTTTAAAATTCTCAACAAAGAAGTTAACATTATTCGATAAAAAAAAACAGAAGGAAGAAAACATGGGTAAAACTTGCTTTAATTGTCTTCCAAACTTAAAAAAAAAAGGAGAATTGACTCTTGGATTAGAAAAATACAGGCATTTTTTTAATCAAATTCAGGGTTGTCGCTTCCAGTTGAGTTACAACAAGTTTTAACTGCTTATTCGTTCCATTTTTAATATTTTCCAAAAATACAAGTAATCGTGAGCTTTTATATGGAAAAGAGGATGTAATTATGGGTAATGAATAGATTTCGGTAATCATTTCATCAAAAAATAAAAGTTTCAACTAACATTTCGAAGTATAGATGATATATGTGGAAGAATATATCACTCAAGACATAGATGATATATGTTTTTTGAAACGTTCATTTTTAGGTGAAATGATTACTGAAGTATACACATTTCCCATAATTACATTTTCTTTTCCATGCTAATGCTCATGATGACTTTTATTTTTGGAAAATATTAAAAATGAAAAGTTGAAACTTGTGATTCTACTCGAATCGAGGTTTTTTTTTGCGAAAGTTGCTCGTGAAAATTCATATATATAGGAGGCGATCTCGGAAAATGTTATTTCAACCACCCTTAACTATTTTCTAATTTCATAGTTTATTTTCGTCTCTACATATGTGATAAGTGACTAATTAGAGATTATATTGATAATAAGGGAAAACTTGTTCACTATTATTTTTACTTATTTATTTATTAATACTGAGGGGAGATGCGGCGAAATCGGTCTTTCCCACCCGAATGGGTCTTTCCGAAATTGGCCCGGTAATCAAATCAGGAGAGCTTAAATCAGTGGTTGACTATTGCTTAATAGTAGATAATAATTTTTTTTTAATTCGTGAGACGATGTAATTTTATTGTCAAAATGTAGGGATGGGTAAGATTGAATCAATCTGATTGTATCAATCTGACCGTATCTGATACTTGTATCAATTGATACGAAAGTATCAGGTACATTTCGACTGTATCTGATACTTGTATCAAGTACTTTTTAGTATCAAATACGAAGTATCAGATTGAGTAAGCACGCCCTTTCTTTTACATATGTTTGATTTGATCGGCCGTGACCGATAGTAGAAGGCGTATACTAACAATGGAGAATGGTCCGTGACTAGACCTTATATTAGTAATTATTATATAATAAAAGATTTTGACAAGCAATAATAACGTTTTATGGGAAATTTGCAAAAAAGGTTTAAAAAAAATCGGTTTTAAACCTATATTCATCTTTATACTGAGCTACGCCAGTGAATTCTGGACTATTCTCCTTAAGTACTGAAGCCAACTGGAAGCAATGGATATGACCTGAAGGGAATAGAAGGAAAAACAATGAGGAACATAACCAGAAAGACCACCATTAGAAGCCATTTCAGAGTATTTCCAGTTTCAAGATCCAGCAATTTCTAGATGAAAATATAAAAGGAGAAAACAAATTACTCTGGTTTTCCATGTGAAAAGAATGCATGGTGAAAGAATAGTCAGGGTTGTCTACGAGGCGAGACTGGAAGGTGAAGCCAGGAAGGTTTTCGATAGAAGATACATGAGCAGGCGGAAACAGATGCTCTAGGATGGGCTATCACCACTAATCTTGGCATAAAAGGAAAAGATTAAGAAGAAGAATAATATCCCTTGAGAACATATCAACATAAATAACGAAAAGAAAACAAATCAGATGAATAAAAATTAATAACCATAAAAAAAAACATTTTTGGCGATTGTGGACAAATGTGATAACGTCCCTTCTTATCTAATTTCCGTTTTAAAAAATTGCGCACGCTACTGTCGGCAACTTTCAACGAATGTTGCATAATATCCAACGCGTGTAAACAAAAAAAAATCACAAACATATAAAAGTATCTAATATTTATTATTATATAAACTATAAAAAAAGTGTGAACTACATATATAGTATGAAATCGTAAAGCACTTTAAAGTGAAATTTTGCCATTACAATAAATTTATTTAGGAGTAATAATAAAAAATTACCTTTTTTAAAAGTGAAAACTTCCTTAGCCGCGTTTGGCAGCTTTTGTTAGAACACAAACTGGTGAGTTCAGATCGTGAGCAACACGCTGATACTAGCGACACCTTGCTGCCAGTGCATGAGTTATACAATTTATCTATCAACTTTATTATAGTTTATTTTATTTTATTAGTTATTGATTTTATTAATTTTTAAATATTTTTATTTGATAAAAAAGATATGTCCAGGACCGGGACTCGTCCAGATCGCTAGTCAGGAACTCTACCAATTGAGCTATCCTGGCTTAATCAGGCTCTTTCCCCGGTCATGGCCATATCCTTTCTTTTCACAGATCCCATTTCCCGCGTTCTCGCCATTTGCGATGTATTCGAGGGGAAGAATGTTCTTTGAACATTTATTTAATTTGGATCTTGTTGACTTACGTTATTTATCAACTTTAGTTTAAAGATTAGACTCCGTTAGATAGAATAATTACACTGGTCAACAAAACCAAAAAAATTGTTTATCTTCTGTGACGATTTTGTTGTTTCTGACTCAATTTGAAACATATATTGTAAATATGACAACATTGTTTCTCCAACAACTTTTGTTTTTGAGTTATAGATTATTAACCTTATTTAGTATTTTTACTTAGATTTTCAATTTTTATAGAATAGTAAAATATATTCTCTTGTTGTTCTCGATATACGTTCGTCCAGACGGTGTGTTGTGTACTTAATCCAGTTTGTTTTTGCTATATTTGTGGCGAATATATATTTGAAAAATATCGAAAACCTATATCGGACTTTGTAAAAACTGCATATCATCAATACTTCAAAATAAATTTGTACAATCAGGACAAGCCATGGGCTCCTCATATTGTTTGCCAAAAATGTGTTGTGTGACTTCGGTTATGGTCCAGAGGGAAAAGAGATGTAGTAAAGTTCGTAACTCCCATGATTTGGCGAGAACCTCAAAACCATCATGACGCCTTCTGCGTTCTGAAAATAAATGGAATTAACCCTGGAAATCGAAGTAAGTGGTCATATCCTAAATTATCTTCTGCTCAACGATCTCAATTAAAATCATGAGAGTTCCAACCCAAAATATGACAGTGATGACTCTGAACCAGATTACAAATGTAGGCTTTCAGGGCCTCAACCATTTTATCAGAAGGAACTAAATGACTTAGTGAGGGGTCTGAACTAACCGAAAGAATCTTCTGAAATTTTAGCATCGAAGAAAGGAAAATATTTGTTTAAGGAGGTATTGGCCTAAGACTATACTGATTGCCAGGCTTATATCCTTATTGAGAATACCCACATTAGAGGTATAAATACCTTATATCTACCCAAATATAATATAAATATATGACACAAAAATATTGTAAAATATAATATAAAAATAAAAATTAAATAATAAATTGCTTGTTCTCTAGTTATGAGTATATTATCGGTAACAAGAAGTTTTTACCCTTAAAACCAGACACTGGGTGTGCCATAGGACTTCCTATCCTAGGGACTGCTATCTATCTTACACAGCTAACTCAATGCTAGGGACTGCTATATTTCTTACACAGTTAACTCAATGCTAGGGACTGCTATATTTCTTACACAGTTAACTCAATGCTAGGGACTGCTATATTTCTTACACAGTTAACTCAATGCTAGTACAGTTTGTTAATACTAGTAGTATTAGTAGTATTTTGGAAAAAAAATTGTAAGTAAATCACATCAATCTTACTTCAAGGTCGACTAAAAAGTGGGTTTAATAAGTAAAGCCTAAGATTCTTTTTGATGCATTCTTATTGTGGCGTTTGCATTACTGAACCCTTCCTGGGCTCTGTATTCGTACAGATATTTCTTTATTATTAGCTTATGTTATAGCATTTATAAATAAATTCGTAGCTTAACATTTATTTTCATCAAATATGAAGAAACTTGAGGATTTTATTGAGAAATATGTACTTACTAAATTACAATACCAGTTTTATCTGGCATATTCTGAAGAAAACCTTGTTTGTCTCTAGGAATACAAATCGAGTGGCACATCCAGTCCCAGGTTAGTTAGGGATAGCCTTGAGGATTTATATAACAGTCTTCAGAGCTTTTTAATGGGAGTTATAAATCCTTAGGGAGCGGAGTGGGTCAGTGTTAGAGCGCTGAGTTGCCATAACGAAGGTACTGGGTTCAAATCCGGCTGTGACAGATTTTATTTGATCTATTAACAGCTGTTGGGGTCTGGTATCCTGCAGAGGCTCACACAGTCTCTATAAATTTGGTACCCAAAATAGGTGTATTACTTGGCGGTTAAGCGTGATCTAGGATAAACATCTTCTTCCTCAACCGTTGTCGAAGAAACTGTAAAGTTCCTACAAGGCTCCGACAGTCCGATCACAAGACTCTTCATGATTTGTAGTGGTACAGTTTGTACATTTTTTTTTAATCCTTAGTTGTGCCGTCTTTGAGACTGGGCGTGAAGTGAATCTACAGCCTATGCAATATCCGTGACTCATGTAATGTTGTCAGTTTTAATTATTTTATAATGACCACAGACAACTGAGTTTTTTAAAGGTTGCTAAAAATCCTTGGTTATACCGTCCATCGGACGGGGCATTGGTTGAGGTCCCGACATATATCAGGTACTTGTTAAAGATTCCTATCCAATTATACTTGCTAATATAAATTATAGCAATAATTTCAGACTCCCACTGTAATATCGTCCGATGAGTCATAATGGCTTTATGTTACGTTAAACAAAATCAACAGACTATGGAGAAAATACTGACAATATTGTTCAGCTTTTTATATCATCGTGTCATTTAGGTAATTGAAATAATTTAAAAAGCCTATTACCATCAAATTTTACAGTTTCCGTTGACGACAGGCTTACCCAATGTTAATGTCTATACAATGTTGCCAGATTTAATTACTTGATCGTTTTATTGTACTCCGCAAGGTCCAGGGTCAGACAGGAGGCAGTAGATCTGGGGGGGGGGGTGTCGACGGCGATTTTTACTAGATGAGACCCCCCGGAAACGGAGACGGGAATAAAGTTACATAAGATAAAAAGATAGAGACTAGTATTGGACAGAGATCAGCCTTTGTGCCGGTGTTGGTTATAAAGTCGAGTGCTAGTCGCCAGGGTCAGTCTATGGCGCTCCTCCATTGTCTGTTCTTTCACCCTCTCCTCCACTACCAGCTTTTCCCCTCTTATTCTCCTTTTTTATTTCCTTCGTTTTTTTTATTTACTTTTGTTTTGGTTTACTCTTTTACACAGTTATCCTCTCATTAATCCAGTAGTCATAACCACGAATGGTCGAACGATCTTTTTCCATACCCGTTTTAAATTTACCTCTCGGGTATTGTATTTTTTTAAAAAGTTATTCACTGAAGTATATCTCCGGTTTTTATAACTTTAATTGCACGTGTTTATTAAAGTGGATCCAGCATAATGGATTATATGTTAAATAACATAATCGTCTGCCGTTGTTTTGTTTTTTTAATGGAAACAAATTAAAAAATGGAAATGTGTATTTTATTTATGTATGTTTTTTTTTGTTTTTTTACGTGGGCAGGTGGAAATCTTCAAAAGACGCGGATAGGCCCGTACCTATCCGTGTGTGGGATTTTTACCCACTAAAACCACCTCCCTACACCTGTTTTCCACACACCACGAGACCGCCGTTTCTTCATGGAGTGGAATGGGTGTTCGCCGCCTCATGGCCCTTTCCAGCCCGGCTAGCTCAGTCGGTAGAGCATGAGACTCTTATGTATGTATTAGATCTTTCGCCGCCTTTACCAGCCTTCTACGAGGCTGCTATTAGCTTTCAAAATAATTATTTTTTTATGGGGAAGGTTATTGACCCTATGCTCAACCCCCAACCTGGAGGACCAGTGGCTGATGTGCAGTCAGAAGACTGGGCGGGCCCCTACTCTTCTGGAGACGCTGTTGTGCTATTTCCAGAATTCAGCACGTCACTAATAGTGCAATTGGTAGATCATGAAAGAACGATCCTCTACACAACAGAAACAAGAAGATTAAAATGCTATAGCCACTTATAAAAAGATTGATTTTGTTTTGTTTTTTACTTGGACAGGTGGAAATCTTCTATTCTATTTATTTCACTTCCGTTACAAATTTAATCAATTATTGTAATGTAATGTTAGGGCAATATTTGATTTTTAACTTTTCTCACTCCTTTTCATCACTTCAATTTTTGGAAATATATATATTTTATAAATCTCAAAATAGTTGAATTTATATTAAGACAAATTGTAACGTATTTGCGAAATATTTTGAGGAATTGCTATACTGTGAGAAGCCTGGGGAAAGGATGACAATGATCGATAACACTCCCCCGGAAGAGGAATCGTATCCACCAGATGATGAGGAACTGGATGGGATCATCACGTCCCTAAAGAACAACAAAGCGGCAGGAAAAGACGGTGTGCTTGCCGAGATGTGGAAGTTGACTGGGGGTGATTTCAGAAAGATAATCATGGAGCTGATGATGGATGGCTGGAGCGAAGAAAAGATTCCCCAAAGAATGGAAAAAAGCCTTGATACACCCGTTACTGAAATAGGGTGATAAAACTGATGTCAATAATTACAGGGGGATCTCCCTACTACCGGTCACCTACAAAAGATTTTCTAAAGCTTTACTATACAGGTTATACCCACAAGTAGACTCCAAGGTCGGAGAATACCAAGGGGGTTTCAGGAAAAATAGATTTTTTCAGGAACAAATTTTGAGCCTTAAGCTACTAATCAAACACTACAGGACTAAAAGTAAAAAGAATCTTTAAATCTCTTTCGTCAACTTTACGAAGGAATATGATTCGGTAGATAGGAAAACGCTGCTTGAGGTACTAAAAGACTACGGAGTTGACCAGAAGACTAGAAATTTGATAAGGCTAACGATAACAGGGACTGAATCTAAAGCTAAATTCCAGGAAAGTATGAGCGAACCATTTCCGATCAAAACGGGACTCAGACAAGGAGACGGTTTGTCTCCAGTGCTTTTTAACGTGATACTGGACAAGATCATGAAGGAGCTTTGGAAAATCAACAATTCAGGTGCAACCCTAGGGACTAAGAACAATCACGTCAAAGTTAAAAATGCCTCGCATATGCGGACGACCTTTTAGCAGACAGGGGAAGAGGCAATTGCTCAAATAAACACCCTCTCGGAAGTAGCGAGGAAAGCAGACTTACAAATATATTTTGAGAAAACGGAACTGAAGACTACAGACTCGGGTTATAAAAAGAAAAAGGTTGAAACTAAATTTATGTATAAATTTATTAAACTAATAATTAAAAACTAATGAATGTATTTTATTTATGTATGTGTGAATTTGTTGTTGTTTTTTTTACTTGGACAGGTAGAAATATTCTATTCTATTTATTTCACTCCCGTTACAAATTTAATCAATTGTTGTAATGTAATGTTAGGGAAATATTTAATTTTTAGTTTTTCAAACCGCTCTTTTTTAATCAAAATTAATTTTTGTAAATATATACATTTTATAAATCTCAAAATAGTTGAATTTATATTAAGACAAATTGTCTTAATAATTTGTTCAAAATGCCTTTTAAAAACACCAAGTTTTGGTAAGTTATAGGAGACGCTGTTGTGCTATTTCCAGAGTTCAGCACGTCCCTAATATAGCAATTAGGCAATTGGTAGATCAGGAAAGAACACGAACCTCTACACAATAGAAACAAGAAGATTAAAATGGTATGGCCACTTAAAAATAATGGCAGAGGAAAGATGACCAAACATAATCTTTGAATATTGGCCTGTGGAAAGGAGGAAGAGAGGACGACCCAAAAAACGATGGTTACATGATCTGGAGGAGAGCATGGCAGCGAAGGGGCTTATATATATACATAGATATTATTGTCAATTATTCCCCATCGGAAGAGCGCTATAACTTCAATGAATCAATCACAGCTTCACTGATTTTCCTCTCTTCCCAACGCCTCTTCATTAATTCACTGTGTTTTTCCTTCCTTTCCTCTGTCCCCTTTTTCGATGCTGTTTCTTTACTTGAGTCTTGTCCAATTTTCTTGTTCCTGATCTTATTCCTGAATTGTTGCCTATTCGGAATTTCATCTTTGGAGATTTTAAATAATTCCATATTGTAGAATTGTAGCCGTCTTGTTCTAAATTTATCTGTGATGTTTTCTGTATTTTCATAGAGTTCCTTAGTAGGTCTTTTGATCCAGATTCCATCCCGAAGAACAGCGCCATAATTAATCCTCACTGCAGGTTTTCCATTGAGAACCTGTAATTCGCAGAGTCGAAGTGACTTCCATCCGTAAATCTAAATATATGCCATACATGACTTTATCATGCTTTTTTTTTATATAGTTGTATGATCTATCACACATTGTCTGGGTCTATTGTGTTTGATAGTTGTGTGATCTATCATACATTGTCTGGTTTACTTTGACAAGTGCACGTTCTAACAATCAGGTAAATTATAGGAAAATTTCATATTTTTTTTTCATAAATGTTTCATAAAGGATGTTTACATGAAGGGGTGCCTACATTCTCTCCCTGGTGCCGAAATATCCTGAATTATTCCGCTATATTAAAGCTCCTTCCTTTAAAGACTATTGGTCACAAAATTTACGTTACGATAAAATTGCAAATATTATGCCCCTCAATGATTTCAAGGCAATTTACACTTTAGTAATAATAAAACTATTGGTAACGGTGATCACTTTTTCAAAGTTAGGCCCCTCTTCTTGAAATAGAAACTCATTTCAGGACATTGAGCCTGAAAAAGGCAACTTAATCGATGATCCCGTACAAGGGAAATAGGGCAAGCTCGGAAAAGCAGTACGTCCCAAAAAAAACAAAACAAGAAATGGGGATTTCAACTTTTTGTTCGGGCAGGGGTCTCTAGTATCATTTATGATTTCTTGATTTATTCCGGCTCATCCGATAGCACATTTAAAAATATCAAATTTAGTAATCATGAACATCGATTCCTACTATCCTCAAAGGGTCGTCTTGCTTTGTGCAAATCTATTTAAGATAAACAAACCACTTTCATCAATTTATTTTTGATAATTAGTTTACATCACTGAAGGTTTTAGTATGTTTGAGAAACCAATTCTGCATACTGAGTTTAGGGACAATAAGATAACACCAATTAAGGGGGTTGAAACTGACTGCTGACAAAGTAGTTAAAAAAAAGGAAGTTTTGAGGAATACTTTGACAAAAAAAAAAATGTTGTCAAGTGGATGGACAACAAACTATATGTGCCCAATTTGAAGCATTTAGTACTAGCCAGGGAACCGGACAATGTATGACTTATCATACATCCCTGGAACTTCCAGGAAAATTAAAAAAAGAAGGAAGGAATAATTCATACCATTTGAAGTATGAGCTCATTTTAAAATACAAATAAACAAGGAAAACAAGATTTATCATCCCAATTCACTTTTGTCTCTTTAAGGGTTACACATATATATATATATTACTTATATAGTTCCAAAAACAAAATATTTAAAAAAGCAAAATAAGGAAGAATCGACTCGCACGAGAACTGGTTTAATACTGACTTTATTGCCATTTTGATTCTCTATTTATAGTAGCTATATGGTAACAGCTTTTGACAATGCCATCTTGATATTAGAGAAAACCTCAACCTTCCGTCACCAGACTGCTCCCTGGATGTGTCAAAAAATTAAAGATCTTCAAAGGAAGCGTGATGCGGCCCGAACACGCTTTAGACGGATAAGGTTAACTGATGACTATCAAGCGTTTAGGGCTCTCCGCAATTTGACACAGTCGACAATCAGGCAGGCAAAACCAAATACTTCCACGAAGCCCTTTCATCTGCTCCCGATTCTAAATCCAAATGGCATCTCCTACAAAAGCTTTCTCTTCTTAATTCATCTTCTTCTAGGCCCTTTCCAGCCTCTCCCAATGAAATAAACTCATATTTTTTGTCCACCTCAGTTAATACTTCAAAATCATCCTCTCCCGTATTTTTCCTAGCACCATCTTTCAACCCTGACAACTTTTACTTCGCTGACATTTCACCCAACGACATTATTTCCTCTGTTCTGAAATCCCACTCCAACTCCACAGACTTCGATGGGATTCCTGTCAAACTGCTAAAATCCTGCCTACTCGATATTATACCTGTCCTACGCTTTATATACATTTTTTCACTGCAAAACGGAGTATTCCCAACCACCTGGAAAAAAGCCATAGTCGACCCTATCAATAAATACTCAAACCCTGTCTCACTCAAATACTACCGCCCAATCTCAATCCTTTCCAAGCCTCAAGAAAGAAACGAAGTTGTTGGCCGTAGAGATGGACTTCTGGAGACGCTGTTGTGCTATTTCCAGAATTCAGCTCGTCACTAATAGAGCAATTGGTAGATCAGGAAAGAACGATCCTCTACACATCAGAAACAAGAAGATTAAAATGCTATAGCCACTTATAAAGAGATTGATTTTAGATAAGGTGGGTGACTCGTTGAAGGTCAGCCGCATTTGGTCCAATGTTTAAACGAAATCTACCGTTAGATCTCAATTTGTGTGTGAAAGTGAGTCTTTAAAAGCCTGAAAGCAAAGAGCACTATTATCTATGGGAATAGAAAGATCATGAATTTTATTTCATATTTGTTTGATAGTTTTGTCGTGAATTTGGATGCAAAACTATAATTTACAAACTAAAAAAAAAAATATTACGCGACGATAATATCAATTAACAAGAATATTATTATTATTATTATTATTATTATGCGAGCTGATAATTAACAAGATCAGCCCTATTCTTTTTTGTAAAAAAAATAAATAATACACACAACTTTTCGAGGAGTGTTTAATGTTTTTTTTATGGAAACAAAAAAAAATGGAAATGTGTATTTTATTTATGTATGTGTTGTTGTTTTTTTTGTTTTTTTACGTGGGCAGGTGGAAATCTTCTATTCTATTTATATGTTACGGCAATATTTGATTTTTACTTGTTCTCATTTTTTTTATCACTGCCAAAACAAATTTTTGGAAATATATATATTTTATGTATCTCGATATAGTTGAATTTATATTAAGGCAAATTGTAACGTATTTGCGAAATATTTTGAGGAATTGCTAAACTGTGAGGAGCCTGGGGAAAGGATGACAATGATCGATAACACCCCCCCCCTCCCCCGGAAGCGGAATCGTATCCACCAGATGATGAGGAACAGGATGGTATCATCGCGTCCCTAAAGAACAACAAAGCGGCAGGAGAAGACGGTGTGCTTGCCGAGATGTGGAAGTTGACTGGGGGTGATTTCAGAAAGATAATCATGGAGCTGATGATGGATGATGGAGCGAGGAAAAGATTCCCCAAAGAATGGAAAACAGCCTTGATACACCCGTTACTGAAATAGGGTGATAAAACTGATGTCAATAATTACAGGGGGATCTCCCTACTACCGGTCACCTACAAAAGATTTTCTAAAGCTTTACTATACAGGTTATAACCCACAAGTAGACTCCAAGGTCGGAGAATACCAAGGGGGTTTCAGGAAAAATAGATCTTGTCAGGAACAAATTTTGAGCCTTAAGCTCCTAATCAAACACTACAGGACTAAAAGTAAAAAGAACCTTTTTATCTCTTTCGTCAACTTTACGAAGGAATATGATTCGGTAGATAGGAAAACGCTACTTGAGGTACTAAAAGAATACGGAGTTGACCAGAAGACTAGAAATTTTACAAGGCTAACTGAATCCAAAGTTAAATTCCAGGAAAGTATGAGCGAACCGATCTCCGATCAAAACGGTACTCAGGCAAGGAGACGGTTTGTCTCTATTGCTTTTTAACGTGATACTGGACAAGATCATGAAGGAGCTTTGGAAAATCAACAATTCAGGTGGAACCCTAGGGACTAAGAACAATCACGTCAAAGTTAAATGCCTCGCATATGCGGACGACCTTGCCCTTTTAGCAGACAGAGGAAGAGGCAATTGCTCAAATAAACACCCTCTCGGAAGTAGCGAGGAAAGCAGACTTACAAATATCTTTTGAGAAAACGGAACTGATGACCACAGACTCGGGTTTTAAGAAGAAAAAGGTTGAAACTAAATACGGGAAAATTAAAGTGACGCAGAGATTTAAATACCTCGGAGAAATCATATGCAGCAATGGGTCGGATGGAGAGGGTTTTAAGGAGAAAGTCGCCAAATTGGAGAAATTAAGCATCGCCACCAGTAAGTTTTCTACAACAAGAACCTATCTATTAATGCTAGGATACGACATTATAATACAATCATCAAGCCGGTGATACTTTATGGAACAGAAACCTCTTGTCTTCCCAGCCTAGAGAGGCTTCTGAAAATATAAAGAAGAATTCTCAGAAGAATCTACGGACCTAGGAGAACACCTGAAGGATACTGAAGGTTGAGGTCGAATGAAGAAATTTATAGGGAAACAACGGACTTAGAAACTGACGTTAGGATGGGACGGCTAAGGTTCTATGGACACATGATGAGGATGAATCCTGAAAGACTGAACCATAAAATTTTTCACCGAATCCACTGTCACAAAAATGCAACGGGATATTTTAAACAACTTAGGGATGATATGGACCAAGGGTACCTGTAATGAAGCTGCTCTCCGGAAGAGCTCTTTCTCAGGCGAAGGATTCTCGAAGACTGAGCGACACACTCTGAGGGTCTAGATCCTCTCCTTTCCTCGGGGGTGGGGAGTTGATACTTCTCCTATGTCTCCCAGCTGTCTGGGTCAACAGGACTTCATTCCTCTGGGGTTACAGTTTAAAAAAAAATAATGTTTAAAATTCTCAACAAAGAAGTTAACATTATTCGATAAAAAAAAACAGAAGGAAGAAAACATGGGTAAAACTTGCTTTAATTGTCTTCCAAACTTAAAAAAAAAAGGAGAATTGACTCTTGGATTAGAAAAATACAGGCATTTTTTTAATCAAATTCAGGGTTGTCGCTTCCAGTTGAGTTACAACAAGTTTTAACTGCTTATTCGTTCCATTTTTAATATTTTCCAAAAATACAAGTAATCGTGAGCTTTTATATGGAAAAGAGGATGTAATTATGGGTAATGAATAGATTTCGGTAATCATTTCATCAAAAAATAAAAGTTTCAACTAACATTTCGAAGTATAGATGATATATGTGGAAGAATATATCACTCAAGACATAGATGATATATGTTTTTTGAAACGTTCATTTTTAGGTGGAATGATTACTGAAGTATACACATTTCCCATAATTACATTTTCTTTTCCATGCTAATGCTCATGATGACTTTTATTTTTGGAAAATATTAAAAATGAAAAGTTGAAACTTGTGATTCTACTCGAATCGAGGTTTTTTTTTGCGAAAGTTGCTCGTGAAAATTCATATATATAGGAGGCGATCTCGGAAAATGTTATTTCAACCACCCTTAACTATTTTCTAATTTCATAGTTTATTTTCGTCTCTACATATGTGATAAGTGACTAATTAGAGATTATATTGATAATAAGGGAAAACTTGTTCACTATTATTTTTACTTATTTATTTATTAATACTGAGGGGAGATGCGGCGAAATCGGTCTTTCCCACCCGAATGGGTCTTTCCGAAATTGGCCCGGTAATCAAATCAGGAGAGCTTAAATCAGTGGTTGACTATTGCTTAATAGTAGATAATAATTTTTTTTAAATTCGTGAGACGATGTAATTTTATTGTCAAAATGTAGGGATGGGTAAGATTGAATCAATCTGATTGTATCAATCTGACCGTATCTGATACTTGTATCAATTGATACGAAAGTATCAGGTACATTTCGACTGTATCTGATACTTGTATCAAGTACTTTTTAGTATCAAATACGAAGTATCAGATTGAGTAAGCACGCCCTTTCTTTTACATATGTTTGATTTGATCGGCCGTGACCGATAGTAGAAGGCGTATACTAACAATGGAGAATGGTCCGTGACTAGACCTTATATTAGTAATTATTATATAATAAAAGATTTTGACAAGCAATAATAACGTTTTATGGGAAATTTGCAAAAAAGGTTTAAAAAAAATCGGTTTTAAACCCATATTCATCTTTATACTGAGAGCTACGCCAGTGAATTCTGGACTATTCCCTTTAAGTACTGAAGCCAACTGGAAGCAATGGATATGACCTGAAGGGAATAGAAGGAAAAACAAGGAGGAACATAACCAGAAAGACCACCATTAGAAGCCATTTCTGAGTATTTCCAGTTTCAAGATCCAGCAATTTCAAGATGAAAATATAAAAGGAGAAAACAAATTACTCTGGTTTTCCATGTGAAAAGAATGCATGGTGAAAGAATAGTCAGGGTTGTCTACGAGGCGAGACTGGAAGGTGAAGCCAGGAAGGTTTTCGATAGAAGACATGAGCAGGCGGAAACAGAAGCTCTAGGATGGAGCTATATGAACGGGGCTATCACCACTAATCTTGGCATAAGAGGAAAAGATTAAGAAGAAGAAGAATATCCCTTGAGAACATATCAACATAAATAACGAAAAGAAAACAAATCAGATGAATAAAAATTAATAACCATAAAAAAAAACATTTTTGGCGATTGTGGACAAATGTGATAACGTCCCTTCTTATCTAATTTCCGTTTTAAAAAATTGCGCACGCTACTGTCGGCAACTTTCAACGAATGTTGCATAATATCCAACGCGTGTAAACAAAAAAAAATCACAAACATATAAAAGTATCTAATATTTATTATTATATAAACTATAAAAAAAGTGTGACCTACATATATAGTATGAAATCGTAAAGCACTTTAAAGTGAAATTTTGCCATTACAATAAATTTATTTAGGAGTAATAATAAAAAATTACCTTTTTTAAAAGTGAAAACTTCCTTAGCCGCGTTTGGCAGCTTTTGTTAGAACACAAACTGGTGAGTTCAAACAAAAACGTTCGTCCAGACGGTGTGTTGTGTACTTAATCCAGTTTGTTTTTGCTATATTTGTGGCGAATATATATTTGAAAAATATCGAAAACCTATATCGGACTTTGTAAAAACTGCATATCATCAATACTTCAAAATAAATTTGTACAATCAGGACAAGCCATGGGCTCCTCATATTGTTTGCCAAAAATGTGTTGTGTGACTTCGGTTATGGTCCAGAGGGAAAAGAGATGTAGTAAAGTTCGTAACTCCCATGATTTGGCGAGAACCTCAAAACCATCATGACGCCTTCTGCGTTCTGAAAATAAATGGAATTAACCCTGGAAATCGAAGTAAGTGGTCATATCCTAAATTATCTTCTGCTCAACGATCTCAATTAAAATCATGAGAGTTCCAACCCAAAATATGACAGTGATGACTCTGAACCAGATTACAAATGTAGGCTTTCAGGGCCTCAACCATTTTATCAGAAGGAACTAAATGACTTAGTGAGGGGTCTGAACTAACCGAAAGAATCTTCTGAAATTTTAGCATCGAAGAAAGGAAAATATTTGTTTAAGGAGGTATTGGCCTAAGACTATACTGATTGCCAGGCTTATATCCTTATTGAGAATACCCACATTAGAGGTATAAATACCTTATATCTACCCAAATATAATATAAATATATGACACAAAAATATTGTAAAATATAATATAAAAATAAAAATTAAATAATAAATTGCTTGTTCTCTAGTTATGAGTATATTATCGGTAACAAGAAGTTTTTACCCTTAAAACCAGACACTGGGTGTGCCATAGGACTTCCTATCCTAGGGACTGCTATCTATCTTACACAGCTAACTCAATGCTAGGGACTGCTATCTATCTTACACAGCTAACTCAATCCTAGGGACTGCTATATTTCTTACACAGTTAACTCAATCCTAGGGACTGCTATATTTCTTACACAGTTAACTCAATCCTAGGGACTGCTATATTTCTTACACAGTTAACTCAATCCTAGGGACTGCTATATTTCTTACACAGTTAACTCAATCCTAGGGACTGCTATATTTCTTACACAGTTAACTCAATCCTAGGGACTGCTATATTTCTTACACAGTTAACTCAATCCTAGGGACTGCTATATTTCTTACACAGTTAACTCAATCCTAGGGACTGCTATATTTCTTACACAGTTAACTCAATCCTAGGGACTGCTATATTTCTTACACAGTTAACTCAATCCTAGGGACTGCTATATTTCTTACACAGTTAACTCAATCCTAGGGACTGCTATATTTCTTACACAGTTAACTCAATCCTAGGGACTGCTATATTTCTTACACAGTTAACTCAATGCTAGGGACTGCTATATTTCTTACACAGTTAACTCAATCCTAGGGACTGCTATATTTCTTACACAGTTAACTCAATCCTAGGGACTGCTATATTTCTTACACAGTTAACTCAATCCTAGGGACTGCTATATTTCTTACACAGTTAACTCAATCCTAGGGACTGCTATATTTCTTACACAGTTAACTCAATGCAAGTACAGTTTGTTAATACTAGTAGTATTAGTAGTATTTTGGAAAAAAAATAGTAAGTAAATCACATCAATCTTATTCAAGGTCGACTAAAAAGTGGGTTTAATAAGTAAAGCCTAAGATTCTTTTTGATGCATTCTTATTGTGGCGTTTGCATTACTGAACCCTTCCTGGGCTCTGTATTCGTACAGATATTTCTTTATTATTAGCTTATGTTATAGCATTTATAAATAAATTCGTAGCTTAACATTTATTTTCATCAAATATGAAGAAACTTGAGGATTTTATTGAGAAATATGTACTTACTAAATTACAATACCAGTTTTATCTGGCATATTCTGAAGAAAACCTTGTTTGTCTCTAGGAATACAAATCGAGTGGCACATCCAGTCCCAGGTTAGTTAGGGATAGCCTTGAGGATTTATATAACAGTCTTCAGAGCTTTTTAATGGGAGTTATAAATCCTTAAGGGAGCGGAGTGGCTCAGTGTTAGAGCGCTGAGTTGCCATAACGAAGGTACTGGGTTCAAATCCGGCTGTGACAGATTTTATTTGATCTATTAACAGCTGTTGGGGTCTGGTATCCTGCAGAGGCTCACACAGTCTCTATAAATTTGGTACCCAAAATAGGTGTATTACTTGGCGGTTAAGCGTGATCTAGGATAAACATCTTCTTCCTGAAGAAACTGTAAAGTTCCTACAAGGCTCCGACAGTCCGATCACAAGACTCTTCATGATTTGTAGTGGTACAGTTTGTACAGTTTTTTTTTAATCCTTAGTTGTGCCGTCTTTGAGACTGGGCGTGAAGTGAATCTACAGCCTATGCAATATCCTTGACTCGTTGCTGCTCTTAATGCTGATTATACTTTAAATAATAATAAATAAATTTAAGACTTCCGCAGTAACCCAATGGTATTGCAACAGTAATGGTACATTGGCAACGGTAAGGAAACAGACAACCTTATACCTTGTAGGTACCATCCTGTAATTTAGGTAATTGAAAAATGTAATGTAAAAAGGATATTTATTACCTTCAAAATTTTACAGCCTCCATTTATGACGTGCACACTCCTAATGTATGCAATGTTGTCAGTTTTAATTATTTTATAATGACCGCAGACAACTGAGTTTTTTAAAGGTTGCTAAAAATCCTTGGTTATACGGGGCATTGGTTGAGGTCCCGACATATATCAGGCACTTGTTAAAGATTCCTATCCAATTATACTTGCTAATATAAATTATAGCAATCATTTCAGACTCCCACTGTAATATCGTCCGATGAGTCATAATGGCTTTATGTTACGTTAAACAAAATCAACAGACTATGGAGAAAATACTGACAATATTGTTCAGCTTTTTATATCATCGTGTAATTTAGGTAATTGAAATAATTTAAAAAGCCTATTACCATCAAATTTTACAGTTTCCGTTGACGACATGCTTACCCAATGTTAATGTCTATACAATGTTGCCAGATTTAATTAGTTGATCGTTTTATTGTACTCCGCAAGGTCCAGGGTCAGACAGGAGGCAGTAGATCTGGGGGGGGGTGTCGACGGCGATTTTTACTGGATGAGACCCCCCGGAAACGGAGACGGGAATAAAGTTACATAAGATAAAAAGATAGAGACTAGTATTGGACAGAGATCAGCCTTTGTGCCGGTGTTGGTTATAAAGTCGAGTGCTAGTCGCCAGGGTCAGTCTATGGCGCTCCTCCATTGTCTGTTCTTTCACCCTCTCCTCCACTACCAGCTTTTCCCCTCTTATTCTCCTTTTTTATTTCCTTCGTTTTTTTTATTTACTTTTGTTTTGGTTTACTCTTTTACACAGTAATCCTCTCAATAATCCAGTAGTCATAACCACGATTGGTCGAACGATCTTTTTCCATACCCGTTTTAAATTTACCTCTCGGGTGTTGTATTTTTTTAAAAAGTTATTCACTGAAGTATATCTCCGGTTTTTATAACTTTAATTGCACGTGTTTATTACAGTGGATCCAGCATAATGGATTATATGTTAAATAACATAATCGTCTGCCGTTGTTTTGTTTTTTTAATGGAAACAAATTAAAAAATGGAAATGTGTATTTTATTTATGTATGTTTTTTTTTGTTTTTTTACGTGGGCAGGTGGAAATCTTCAAAAGACGCGGATAGGCCCGTACCTATCCGTGTGTGGGATTTTTACCCACTAAAACCACCTCCCTACACCTGTTTTCCACACACCACGAGACCGCCGTTTCTTCATGGAGTGGAATGGGTGTTCGCCGCCTCATGGCCCTTTCCAGCCCGGCTAGCTCAGTCGGTAGAGCATGAGACTCTTATATATGTATTAGATCTTTCGCCGCCTTTACCAGCCTTCTACGAGGCTGCTATTAGCTTTCAAAATAATTATTTTTTTATGGGGAAGGTTATTGACCCTATGCTCAACCCCCAACCTGGAGGACCAGTGGCTGATGTGCAGTCAGAAGACTGGGCGGGCCCCTACTCTTCTGGAGACGCTGTTGTGCTATTTCCAGAATTCAGCACGTCACTAATAGTGCAATTGGTAGATCATGAAAGAACGATCCTCTACACAACAGAAACAAGAAGATTAAAATGCTATAGCCACTTATAAAAAGATTGATTTTGTTTGTTTTTTTACTTGGACAGGTGGAAATCTTCTATTCTATTTATTTCACTTCCGTTACAAATTTAATCAATTGTTGTAATGTAATGTTAGGGCAATATTTAATTTTCTGCCTCTTTTGTATCACGTTAATTTTTGGAAATATATATATTTTATAAATCTCAAAATAGTTGAATTTATATTAAGACAAATTGTCTTAATAATTTGTTCAAAATGCCTTTTAAAAACACCAATTTTTGATAAGTTACAGGAGACGCTGTTGTGCTATTTCCAGAGTTAAGCGTCCCTCATATAGCAATTAGGCAATTGGTAGATCAGGAAAGAACAAGAACCTCTGCACAATAGAAACAAGAAGATTAAAATGGTATGGCCACTTAAAAATAATGGCAGAGGAAAGGAGGAAGAGAGGACGACCCAAAAAAAGATGGTTACAGGATCTGGAGGAGAGCATGGCAGCGAAGGGACTTTATATATATAATTGTCAATTATTACCCATTGGGAGAGCTATAACTTGAATTAATTACAGCTTTTTACATTGTCTTGTTTACTTTGAGCAGTGCACGTTCTAACAATCAGGTAAAGTATAGAGTAAAATTTCATCTTTTTTTTCCATAAATGTTTCATAAAGGATGTTTACATGAAGGGGTGCCTACATTCTCTCCCTGGTGCCGAAATATCCTGAAATATTCCGCTATATTAAAGCTCCTTCCTTTAAAGACTATTGGTCACAAAATTTACGTTACGATAAAATTGCAAATATTATGCCCCTCAATGATTTCAAGGCAATTTACACTTTAGTAATAATAAAACTATTGGTAACGGTGATCACTTTTTCAAAGTTAGGCCCCTCTTCTTGAAATAGAAACTCATTTCAGGACATTGAGCCTGAAAAAGGCAACTTAATCGATGATCCCGTACAAGGGAAATAGGGCAAGCTCGGAAAAGCAGTACGTCCCAAAAAAAAGAAAACAAGAAATGGGGATTTCAACTTTTTGTTCGGGCAGGGGTCTCTAGTATCATTTATGATTTCTTGATTTATTCCGGCTCATCCGATAGCACATTTAAAAATATCAAATTTAGTAATCATGAACATCGACTCCTACTATCCTCAAAGGGTCGTCTTGCTTTGTGCAAATCTATTTAAGATAAACAAACCACTTTCATCAATTTATTTTTGATAATTAGTTTACATCACTGAAGGTTTTAGTATGTTTGAGAAACCAATTCTGCATACTGAGTTTAGGGACAATAAGATAACACCAATTAAGGGGGTTGAAACTGACTGCTGACAAAGTAGTTAAAAAAAAGGAAGTTTTGAGGAATACTTTGACAAAAAAAAAATGTTGTTAAGTGGATGGACAACAAACTATATGTGCCGAATTTGAAGCATTTAGTAGTACTAGCCTGGGAACCGGACAATGTATGACTTATCTATCATACATCCCTGGAACTTCCAGGAAAATTTAAAAAAAGAAGGAAGGAATAATTCGCCCATTTTAAAACACAAAAAAAAACAGGAAAACAAGATTTATCATCCCAATTCACTTTTGTCTCTTCAAGGGTTAAATATATAAACTATATATATATAAACATATATACTGTTCCAGGAACAAAATATTTAACAAAGGAAAATAAGGAAGATACGACTCGCACGAGAACTGGTTTAATACTGACTTTATTGCCATTTTGATCCTCTATTTATAGTAGCTACATGTTAACAGCTGTTTACAATGCCAGCTTGATATTAGCGAAAACCTCAACCTTCCGCCACCAACCTCCTCCCTGGATGTGTCAAAAAATTAAAGATCTTCAAAGGAAGCGTGATGTGGCCCGAACACGCTTTAGACGGACAAGGTTAACTGATGACTATCAAGCGTTTAGGGCTCTCCGCAATTTGACACAGTCGACAATCAGGCAGGCAAAACCAAATACTTCCACGAAGCCCTTTCATCTGCTCCCGATTCTAAATCCAAATGGCATTTCCTACGAAAGCTTTCTCTTCTTAATTCATCTTCTTCTAGGCCCTTTCCATACTCTCCCAATGAAATAAACTCATATTTTTTGTCCACCCTCAGTTAATACTTCAAAATCATCCTCTCCCGTATTTTTCCTAGCACCATCTTTCAACCCTGACAACTTTTACTTCGTTGACATTTCACCCAACGACATTATTTCCTCTGTTCTGAAATCCCACTCCAACTCCACAGACTTCGATGGGATTCCTGTCAAACTGCTAAAATCCTGCCTTATCGATATTATACCTGTCCTACACTTTATATACATTTTTTCACTGCAAAACGGATTATTCCCAACCACCTGGAAAAAAGCCATAGTCCACCCTATCAATAAATCCTCTAACCCTGTCTCACTCAAATACTACCGCCCAATCTCAATCCTTTCCAACCCTCTAGAAAGAATAGTCCAGTCACAGATGTCAAATTTCCTCGAACAGTCCAACCTCCTTGACCCACTTCAATCAGGTTTCCGTCCCGGTTTCTCCACACAATCGGCACTTACCAAAATCACCAATGAAATACGTACCGCTGAACGACAAAAAAATAACAGGGCTTATCCTTCTTGATTTTACTAAAGCTTTTGATTCCTTGGACCATTCTATCCTTTTTAGCAAACTCAAATCAATGTCCTTTTCTAACAGTTCTATCCGATGGTTCCAATCATTCCTCTCTGATAGATCTTAAGCAGTTTCCATACCTAATCACCCCCTTTTCTCACTCTTTCCACAGGCGTGGCACAGGGCTCAAGTATCTCTCCTCTTCTGTTCAACTGCTATATCAATGAACTTCCGAAATCTGTTCACCACTGTTCTCATCATCTATATGCTGACGACTTCCAAATATATCTGTCATTTCCTCCTTCTGAGCTATTTGTTGCGTTCGCTAGTATTCAGGAAGACCTAGATAGGATCTGTGCCTGGGCAAAGCTGAACAAACTGGAATTGAAGGCAATAAAAACTCAGGCCATTGTTTTAGGTTCCAATGCCCTCCTTACATCCATCCACACCCTCCCAACATTACTCCTAAACGATCATCCTATCACGATTACCTCCTCTGTGAAAAACCTAGGCATCGCCATCGACCAAAACCTTTCTTGGAAACCCCACATCGCCCAGATATCCCGATGGTCAATTAGTTCCCTGAAGTTGTTCCATCGTTTTCGTCATCTCTTTACACAATCTTCCCGTAAGCTTCTCGTATCTTCTCTCATCATCCCCCACTTTGACTATCGTAGCGTGGTATATGGAGGCCTCTCTAAAATGCTTGAAGACAGACTAAAGAAAATAATGAACTGCTCTCTAAGATTTGTGCTTGGTACTCCGAAGCAGCGCGCGTCTCCCACCTCTATGATGAATTAAAGTGCCTCTTCCCTCCCTTCCGAAGACAATATTTCCTTTGTTCATTCTTATACCAATCCATTCACTCTCAACACCCTTCATATATCTGCAGTCTCCTCCAATTCAAATCCTCAGTTCAACACCATAAAACAAGATCCCGCCTTTCTGATCTTTATATACGTTCACACAGAACTAAAGCATTCGAACGTTCCTTTCTCGCCCGCTCCACCACAGTGTGGAACTCAATCCCTCCTAATATCCGTCATTCTCCCTAACTATCATTATTCTAATCCTTGCTTTTTCAACACCTCTTAGCTTCCCAAAAGGATAGTCTCTAAGCAGGTTAGTCATTTGCTTAGAATGTAATGTATAGAATAACTCATTGTGTTGTTTAGTTCTTTTAATTTTGCTTTTTGAAAAGCTGTACATCATGTAAAGAAATTATTGCATGCTAGCTCATGCATCTAACAAAAGCTATGGATTTATCTATTCTCTGTAATTGCTTAATATCCTGTCAAGATCTGTACTGTTTATTTACTTACTATTATTTTTTTTGTTTATATATTTCTTTTTAAATTGTTTTCTGTCCTGTTTTACACGCTTTATGATTTGTAACATAAATGTTCCAGAAGGCCAGATAAATATTATGTTTTTTTTCTGTTCATATCTGATATTCTAAAGGGACTTAGTCCCAGAATAAAGTTACTTTTCTATTCTATTCTATTCTACAGAATAATATAATAGTCTTAGAATATTTATTTATTAGAATCGCATAAGTCTGCTGAAACAGATCTAAGGAAAGTAATATAGATTAGTCATTTATTTCGTAAGTGTAATAAAAATCTGTAGTATTTAAGCTTAAGCGAAAAGTTTTTCCTTTAAACAAGTAATCACCAATTGATTTAACCCAGCATAATATTTTTTTTAGAATGAGAGTTTTGTTTATTTGTATAATTAAGATCACTTACAGGAAAAAAATATAGTAATCGATAAATGGCCCACAATTGCAATAATTGAAAAAGTACAGCCACTTTGATTTGAAAAGAAAATTTAGAGTGAATAACAGAAAATCATAGCATAACATAATTTCTTGAGTCCTCAAGTTCTGCAATTCAAATTGGCAGAATGGAAACTTTGAACCGGTTGTTGGTAACTTCATAATTTTACGGACAATGACAAATTCCAGTCTCAGAGTTTGTAATTAGAGCCTCGTTTAATATTTTCGTTTCAAATTCGCTCTTTTACGACAGTCATCGCAGAAGTCCATGAACCCGGAGGATGAGTTTACAAAAGAACTTTCTTAGTAAGTTATGTTTGTTAAAATGTTTATATGGACAGACTATCAAGCTTCCCGGCTTGAGGATCGTTTACTCTGATTTCTTCCGCTTTTCCTAACAACATACGTGTGAGCTTTAGTGACTACGAAAACTCTTTCCTCCTAGGTTTAAGTGTCATTAGATTATCAAAAATAAGTCATGTTACTGTATTTTCGTCCAATTCATCAGTCTTAATATCTTAAGAGTCGCGTTTCATGTAATTCGATACTTCTACTATTTTGGCGCCAGATTTTATTCTTCTTGGCCCCAAACTATAAAAATACACAATCGTGACTGTTAGCGACGACTTGGCGGATACAACACTTTCCTTCTAGAGAGCGCTATCTCAATTTATCCCATCATTAAACAGGTCGATTTTTTTAAAAATTTATGTTCATTAATGATACAGTTAAAATAATCGGCTGGGATCGGGTTTTAATTGTGATAATCTTTTTGTTCAACGCTTACAGTGGGACCATAGTCTCGGGGATTTGAGCTTATAGAAATAAATTTAGAAAGGGAATATGGAGCGAGTAGTCCAAACAGTATAATAGAGACAGATTTTCGTTTATGCAATGACTGAATTTTGGCATGTGAAATCAGATATACATTATATAAAAATCATAAAAAGATGTCTTACCTATTCAGTGTAAAAGTGTGTAGTGAGTTGATGTTTACAGGGAACATTAGGATTCATGAGGTAAATCTCGCTTTACTGACTACATTCGTCAAAGATGGAGAACCTCTCGGCTCATAAAACCACTCTACAAGCATCTTTAACTCGATGATACAACGTCGATGGTAAGCGTCTTGCATCTTAACAGGTGTAAACGTTTCATGTTTTTGCTTTTCTTTTTCAATTACTTTTTTTTGTTTTTAACGTTTTGATAATTATCCAATAGTTACCTAGACAATGTAACAGGTAAGGTTACAATATTTTATTGTAATTTCCCTTTTAAATATTTTACCGAAATTATTATTAATGTTATTAAAAAAATAAATTGTTATTACATTTTTCATTATTATGAAAAGATGACATTCATCAGATCAATGGATGGCATACTGTCAGTTATAACATTCTTTTTAATATATACTACATGCTGCTATTTATGTATAATTTCAGCATAATTCTCGGTATTTTAATTGTGTTTTTTTTTCTTGATCAGAACAACCTTTTCGTTTATATTAATTTTCAAGAACTTAATAAAAATCAGTCAGTATTTACATAAGTTCTTAAAAGTAGCCTTTTGACCAGATATATATTCTTATATATAATTTAATTTCAGATATATATATATATATAACGAATTCTTAAGGAACCTGGTCCCAGAATATTTTTTGCTTATGTAATTATTCTTCATACAACTTAAAATTCGATTTAAATAAGATATATTATGCTCTAGATATATTCAGTACAGGTTCGATTATCTGATTAACACTAATTAAATTAAATTAAAGGCGAGGGAATTACAATATTAAAATAATTCTAAAAAGTAAAAAAACTACTTATTTAACTAATTATGCCAATCTTGAATAAATCAATTCCAAAAACAAATTAAAAAGGTACTTGATAAAAACGAATTAGGAAATTGGAACATTCATCAATCAATCATCTAGGGGAGAGAGTGAGGGGGGGGCACATACCGAAGAGACAGAAAATAGGATGGCAAACACTCCAGTACACTACCCTGTCTCTAATTTGTTTCCTTTTAATCCACTTCTCTAGTCTAACCTAGGAAAGAACTCACGTTCTGTGGGCTAATATTCTCTCTTGAATTAAAAGTTCACAGGATAATAAGCATCAGCTCTATTAATTAAGATTAATACACTAATTAAACAATTTAATTCTATCAAGTTTTGTTTTATTGTAGGTCATTCCACATTTCACTAGCTTGTATATTTTAATATCAAAATTTCAGTTCTTAAGTGAAGGAATCACATTTCAAATTAAAATAAAAGCGCAGCCAATTTATAAAATTCGACGGAAAGAAGCGTTGGAGGTAGGAATCCGTTAAGCATGGTGGATTTCCCTGGTAATCTGTGGTCGAAACTTTGTTATGATACGGCCATTGAGCCTTCGGTTCGGCAAGAATTCATGATTATTAAAAAACTATTATTGTTATAATAGTATACGCATTTGTTTTTATTATTTTTTTTGATTGAGAGTTTCTCCAAAGTTGAAGATTTATCCAACCAAATTTTAGAGTAACATTTTCCCCAGGTTTTCCTGTCAAATGCATTTTCTTCATTAACGCCGTATCCTGCCATGAATTCCTGGACTTGGTTCCTCCATGAAGATCTTGGTCGACCTATTCTTCTTCTTCCTTAAGGGCACCAGTGCAGGATCATTCTGGGTATTCTATTATTATCCATCCTAATAAAGTGTCCAAACCACTCTAATCGCTTTGTTGTGATTTTATCGAGAATGGTATTCTGAGGACCCATTATCTCTCGCACTTCTGTATTTTATTTATGTATGTGTGTATGTGGAAATCTTCCATTCTATTTATTTCACTCCCGTTACAAATTTAATCAATTATTGTAATATAATGTTACGGCAATATTTGACTTTTACTCTATCCGTTTTTTCATCATACATTCTCAATTTTTGGAAATATATATATTTTATGTATCTCAATATAGTTGAATTTATATTAAGACAAATTGTAACGTATTTGCGAAATATTTTGAGGAATTGCTAAACTGTGAGGACCCTGGGGAAAGGATGACAATGATCGATAACACCCCCCTCCCCCCCCTCGGAAGCGGAATCGTATCCACCAGATGATGAGGAACTGGATGAGATCATCACGTCCCTAAAGAACAACAAAGCGGCAGGAGAAGACGGTGTGCTTGCCGAGATGTGGAAGTTGACTGGGGGTGATTTCAGAAAGATAATCATGGAGCTGATGATGGATGATGGAGCGAGGAAAAGATTCCCTAAGAATGGAATACAGCCTTGATACACCCGTTACTGAAATAGGGTGATAAAACTGATGTCAATAATTACAGGGGAATCTCCCTACTACCGGTCACCTACAAAAGATTTTCTAAAGCTTTACTATACAGGTTATACCCAGTAGTAGTCTCCAAGGTCGGAGAATACCAAGGGGGTTTCAGGAAAAATAGATTTAAAATAGATTTTGTTAGGAACAAATTTTGAGCCTTAAGCTACTAATCAAACACTACAGGACTTAAAGTAAAAAGAATCTTTAAATCTCTTTCGTCAACTTTACGGGAAAATTAAAGTAACGCAGAGATTTAAATACCTCGGAGAAATCATATGCAGCAATGGGTCGGATGGAGTTGTAAATTTAATCAATTATTGTAATGTAATGTTAGGGAAATATTTAATTTTTAGCTTTTCAGACCGCTCTTTTTTAATCACACACAATTTTTGTAAATATATATATTTTATAAATCTCAAAATAGTTGAATTTATATTAAGACAAATTGTCTTAATAATTTGTTCAAAATGCCTTTTAAAAACACCAATTTTTGGTAAGTTATAGCAGACGCTGATGTGCTATTTCCCAGAGCGTCCCTAACATAGCAATTAGGCAATTGGTAGATCAGGAAAGAACACGATCCTTTACACAATAGAAACAAGAAGATTAAAATGGAGGAGAGCATGGCAGCGAAGGGACTTTATATATATTACATATCATTGTCAATTATTACCCATTGGGAAAGCGCTATAACATGAATTAATTACAGCTTTACTGCTTCTGCTCTCTTCCCAACGCCTCTTTATTAATTCACTGTGTGTTTCCTTCCACTTTTTCGATGCTGTTTCTTTACTTGAGTCTTGTTCAATTTTCTTGTTCCTGATCTTATTCCTGAATTGTCGCCTATTCGAAATTTCATCTTTAGAGATTTTAAATAATTCCATATTGTATAATTGTAGCCGTCTTGTTCTAAATTTATCTGTGATGTTTTCTGTATTTTCATAGAGTTCCTTAGTAGGTCTTTTGATCCAGATTCCATCCCGAAGAACAGCGCCATAATTAATCCTCACTGCAGGTTTTCCATTGAGAACCTGTAATTCGCAGAGTCGAAGTGACTTCCATCCGTAAATCTAAATATATGCCATACATGATTTTATCACGCATTTTTTTTTTATAGTTGTATGATCTATAATACATTGTCTGGGGTCCATTGTGTTTGATAGTTGTGTGATATATCATACATTGTCTGGTTTACTTTGACCAGTGCACGTTCTAAGAATCAGATAAATTATAGAAAAACTTCATATATTTTTTTCCATAAATGTTCAATAAACGATGTTTACATGAAGGGGTGCCTACATTCTCTCCCTGGTGCCGAAATATCCTGAATTATTCCACTATATTAAAGCTCCTTCCTTTAAAGACTATTGGTCACAAAATTTACGTTACGATAAAATTGCAAATATTATGCCCCTCAATGATTTCAAGGCAATTTACACTTTAGTAACAATAAAACTATTGGTAACGGTGATCACTTTTTCAAAGTTAGGCCTCTTCTTGAAATAGAAACTCATTTCAGGACATTGAGCCGGAAAAAGGCAACTTAATCGATGATCCCGTACAAGGGAAATAGGGCAAGCTCGGAAAAGCAGTACGTCCCAATAAAAACAAAACAAGAAATGGGGATTTCAACTTTTTGTTCGGGCAGGGGTCTCTAGTATCATTTATGATTTCTTGATTTATTCCGGCTCATCCGATAGCACATTTAAAAATATCAAATTTAGTAATCATGAACATCGACTCCTACTATCCTCAAAGGGTCGTCTTGCTTTGTGCAAATCTATTTAAGATAAACAAACCACTTTCATCAATTTATTTTTGATAATTGGTTTACATCACTGAAGGTTTTGGTATGTTTGAGAAACCAATTCTGCATACTGAGTTTAGGGACAATAAGATAAAACCAATTAAGGGGGTTGAAACTGACTGCTGACAAAGTAGTTAAAAAAAAGGAAGTTTTGAGGAATACTTTGACAAAAAAAAAAAATGTTGTCAAGTGGATGGACAACAAACTATATGTGCCCAATTTGAAGCATTTAGTACTATCCAGGGAACCGGACAATGTATGACTTATCATACATCCCTGGAACTTCCAGGAAAATTAAAAAAAGAAGGAAGGAATAATTCATACCATTTGAAGTATGAGCCCATTTTAAAATACAAATAAACAAGGAAAACAAGATTTATCATCCCAATTCACTTTTGTCTCTTTAAGGGTTACACATATATATATATATATATATATATATATATATATATATATATATATAGTTCCAGCAACAAAATAATTAACAAAGGAAAATAAGGAAGAATCGACTCGCACGAGAACTGGTTTAATACTGACTTTATTGGCATTTTGATCCTCTATTTATGGTAGCTACATGTTAACAGCTGTTTACAATGCCAGCTTGATATTAGCGAAAACCTCAACCTTCCGCCACCAACCTCCTCCCTGGATGTGTCAAAAAATTAAAGATCTTCAAAGGAAGCGTGATGTGGCCCGAACACGCTTTAGACGGACAAGGTTAACTGATGACTATCAAGCGTTTAGGGCTCTCCGCAATTTGACACAGTCGACAATCAGGCAGGCAAAACCAAATACTTCCACGAAGCCCTTTCATCTGCTCCCGATTCTAAATCCAAATGGCATCTCCTACGAAAGCTTTCTCTTCTTAATTCATCTTCTTCTAGGCCCTTTCCAGCCTCTCCCAATGAAATAAACTCATATTTTTTGTCCACCTCAGTTAATACTTCTAAATCATCCTCTCCCGTTTATTCCCTACCACCATCTTTCAACCCTGACAACTTTTACTTCGCTGACATTTCACCCAACGACATTATTTCCTCTGTTCTGAAATCCCACTCCAACTCCACAGACTTCGATGGGATTCCTGTTAAACTGCTAAAATCCTGCCTTATCGATATTATACCTGTCCTACGCTTTATATACATTTTTTCACTGCAAAACGGAGTATTCCCAACCACCTGGAAAAAAGCCATAGTCCACCCTATCAATAAATACTCAAACCCTGTCTCACTCAAATACTACCGCCCAATCTCAATCCTTTCCAAGCCTCAAGAAAGAAACGAAGTTGTTGGCCGTAGAGATGGATTTCTGGAGACGCTGTTGTGCTATTTCCAGTATTCAGCACGTCACTAATAGAGCAATTGTTAGATCAGGAAAGAACGATCCTCTACACATCAGAAACAAGAAGATTAAAATGCTATAGCCACTTATAAAGAGATTGATTTTAGATAAGGTGGGTGACTCGTTGAAGGTCAGCCGCATTTGGTCCAATGTTTTAACGAAATCTACCGTTAGATCTCTGTTTGTGTGTGAAAGTGAGTCTTGAAAAGCCTGAAAGCAAAGAGCACTTTTATCTATGGGAATAGAAGGATCATGAATTTTATTTCATATTTGTTTGATAGTTTTGTCGTGAATTTGGATGCAAAACTATAATTTACAAACTAAAAAAGAAAATATTACGCGACGATAATATCAATTAACAAGAATATTATTATTATTATTATTATTATTATGCGAGCTGATAATTACCAAGATCAGCCCTATTCTTTTTTGTAAAAAAAATAAATAATACACACAACTTTTTGAGGAGTGTTTAATGTTTTTTTTATGGAAACAAAAAAAAATGGAAATGTGTATTTTATTTATGTATGTGTTGTTGTTTTTTTTTGTTTTTTTACGTGGGCAGGTGGAAATCTTCTATTCTATTTATTTCACTCACATTACAAATTTAATCAATTATTGTAATGTAATGTTACGGCAATATTTGATTTTTACTTGTTCTCATTTTTTTTATCACTGCCAAAACAAATTTTTGGAAATATATATATTTTATGTATCTCAATATAGTTGAATTTATATTAAGGCAAATTGTAACGTATTTGCGAAATATTTTGAGGAATTGCTAAACTGTGAGGAGCCTGGGGAAAGGATGACAATGATCGATAACACCCCCCCCCCCCCCCCCGGAAGCGGAATCGTATCCACCAGATGATGAGGAACTGGATGAGATCATCACGTCCCTAAAGAACAACAAAGCGGCAGGAGAAGACGGTGTGCTTGCCGAGATGTGGAAGTTGACTGGGGGTGATTTCAGAAAGATAATCATAGAGTTGATGATGGATGTCTGGAGCGAAGAAAAGATTCCCCAAAGAATGGAAAACAGCCTTGATACACCCGTTACTGAAATAGGGTGATAAAACTGATGTCAATAATTACAGGGGGATCTCCCTACTACCGGTCACCTACAAAAGATTTTCTAAAGCTTTACTATACAGGTTATACCCACAAGTAGACTCCAAGGTCGGAGAATACCAAGGGGGTTTCAGGAAAAATAGATCTTGTCAGGAACAAATTTTGAGCCTTAAGCTCCTAATCAAACACTACAGGACTAAAAGTAAAAAGAACCTTTTTATCTCTTTCGTCAACTTTACGAAGGAATATGATTCGGTAGATAGGAAAACGCTACTTGAGGTACTAACAAAATACGGGGTTGACTAGAAAACTAGAAAATTGATAAGGCTAACGATAACAGGGACTGAATCCAAAGTTAAATTCCGGGAAAGTATGAGCGAACCATTTCCGATCAAAACGGGACTCAGACAAGGAGACGGTTTGTCTCCAGTGCTTTTTAACGTGATACTGGACAAGATCGTGAAGGAGCTTTGGAAAATCAACTATTCAGGTGCAACCCTAGGGACTAAGAACAATCACGTCAAAGTGAGGATGTAATTATGGGTAATGAATAGATTTCGGTAATCATTTCATCAAAAAATAAAAGTTTCAACTAACATTTCGAAGTATAGATGATATATGTGGAAGAATATATCACTCAAGCCATAGATGATATATGTTTTTTGAAACGTTCATTTTTAGGTGAAATGATTACTGAAGTATACACATTTCCCATAATTACATTTTCTTTTCCATGCTAATGCTCATGATGACTTTTATTTTTGGAAAATATTAAAAATGAAAAGTTGAAACTTGTGATTCTACTCGAATCGAGGTTTTTATTTTGCGAAAGTTGCTCGTGAAAATTCATATATATAGGAGGCGATCTCGGAAAATGTTATTTCAACCACCCTTTACTGTTTTCTAATTTCGTAGTTTATTTTCGTTTCTACATATGTGATAAGTGACTAATTAGAGATTATATTGATAATAAGGGAAAACTTGTTCACTATTATTTTTACTTATTTATTTATTAATACTGAGGGGAGATGCGGCGAAATCGGTCTTTCCCACCCGAATGGGTCTTTCCGAAATTGGCCTGGTAATCAAATCAGGAGAGCTTAAATCAGTGGTTGACTATTGCTTATTATTTATTTATTTATTATTAAAAGGACGGTGATTAATAGTAGATAATAATTTTTTTTTAATTCGTGAGACGATGTAATTTTATTGCCAAAATGTAGGGATGGGTAAGATTGAATCAATCTGATTGTATCAATCTGACCGTATCTGATACTTGTATCAATTGATACAAAAGTATCAGGTACATTTCGATTGTATCTGATACTTGTATCAAGTACTTTTCAGTATCAAATACGAAGTATCAGATTGATACAACCTTACCCATCCCTAGTAAGCACGCCCTTTCTTTTACATATGTTTGATTTTACACATGTGACCGGCCGATAACGCCGGTTCAGTGTTACTGAATTGTGAAATTGTTATTTTTATAACATTGAGCTGACTAAACATTGGATCTTGCCCAAAAGGGTATACATTTGTTAGAACCTCGGGTGACCAATCCTAGATTGGGGTGGGGGGACTGTGATTATCTGCCGGCCTAAGGTTCCAACTCTAATTTCTCTGTTATTGTCACAACTTTCTCAGTACCTCTCGAGAATATTCTGGTTCTAATATTTCCACCAAATTTAGTTTAAAGAAAATTTCAAAATCATAACTTTAATTTTGAGACGTTGTAAAGATTTTTATTTGCCTTTTTTACCAAAATTATGCTCACTATAATGTGTTTGTTATATTATTTACAGTGAATTGAGTACGTGTATACTAACTACTTAAGTGATTCCTCTTCCTATCCACAACTTTTTGTGCTCTTGTGGATTTTTTTTTTTTTACGTGGGTAGGTGGAATTCTCAAAAGACGCGAATAGGCCCGTTCCTATCCGTTTGTGGGATTTTTACCCACTAAAACCACCTCCATACACCGGTTTTTCATACTCCACGGGACCGCCGTTATTTCTGTTAATTTCTGTACAATATTGTTATTGTTAAAGGACCTAGTCCCAGACTAAAATTATTTTTCTATTCTGTCTATTTCAGGCTAGGTCGATTGGCGGGATAATATTTTGGCGCTGTTTTGCTTAAAGAAACTTAATTTTTGGAAAGTTATTAATACAACTCTTTCTGTTTCTTGACTTTTTGGAAAATTATATCAATACTGGCTTTTGCCCACAACTTCGTCCGCGTTCATTTTAAATAGAAATCTACTTTGAGTTTAAACGGAGAGTGAATTTTGAATTCCATAAATGAGCTCCATATTATAAACAATGGCTTAGAGCAATTGTGAATTGAGCCAGCCTACAAATACTTATCCCTTTGTTGATAGATAGGGATTAACTGCCCTATAAAATATTAAATGGCATAATTACAGGACTATCGTTAAGTTT
The DNA here is from genome assembly GCA_964056705.1 of Troilus luridus. NCBI lineage: Eukaryota > Metazoa > Arthropoda > Insecta > Hemiptera > Pentatomidae > Troilus > Troilus luridus. Next base: position 74,837 of record CAXKTH010000107.1, read on the forward strand.
TCTATTGAAATCCGCCTTATAATATCAAAAACTGTAATATCTAGGGGTTCATTTTGCAAAATCAACAATCATGTTACGATTTCTCATATTTTACTCTTTTAGAGGTCTATTTTCAAAAAATGAAAGTCACATATTTCTTTATTTTTTATGTAGAAGCTAAATCTAAAATTTTATTTTGCTCGCATTAAATTTTTTTATTTTTTTATTACAAACGTTTGTCACCCTTTTCACCCTCACCCTCGTGAGTAGGGTGGGCGTTTGGATGACTCTCCTTACCTGGAAACTATGCCCTCCCTCCTTAGGGCAAACTAAAAAAATAAAAATAATTGCTACCCTTATAACTCAAGAACGCCTGGACCGATTTATATTTTTCTTGGTTATTCTTTTTTTTTGGCCGAAAGCCAGTCCTAAATGGTTCGAATCAACGAAATCGGTCCATACCGATTTCCGTCCATACCGACCAGGCGTTCTTGAGCCATTAGGTCAGTAACTAACACTACTCTCTTTTATATATATAGATGAATTTATGTTAATACAAATTGTGATTTTAATATATGGGTGTTTCTCTGCTATTTGGACACTTGCCCATACAAGACTGTCCTAAGCAATTTTTTTTAAATGTTGAGAATTTTTAATAATAAATTGAAGGACAATTTTAAATTAAATATATTTCTTTGAAAAACCCACTTATTTTTGTCCTAGTTTTGAGTTATAGACGATTTTATCCAAATTCGTGACAGGGGACTGTTGTAAACGATTAGGGGTATGTTTTTATGGATAAGAACAAATATTTCAGTTTGAAACTAATCAAATTTTGTTTCTAATTCTTACGTATTATTTAAATAATTTTTTTGCAATAAATCAAGAATATTAAGAGAATCATCTTTTTAGAATAATAGTATTTTTAAGATACAAATTGTATGACACTTAAGTCAGTCTTTATAATGATTACAAAATTAAATAATAACAAAGAAATATAACCTCTGCTACCTAATTATCACAATCAACATTCTAAGTAGTTGAAACATATTTTGAAACATTTGTACATTTAAAGTAATTAGCATTAATTTCGCAACGTCTTACAGAAAATGAGCCTTAACATTACACACTTCAGGAATAAATCTTAAAATTAACTTATTTTTCAAAAACAGAACGAATATTGGAAAATAATAAAATACTGTTGCAACTTCTCCAGTATTTGGTCAAAACTGACATCAGAAATATCATCTTCATCCATTCTGAACGTGTGGCTTTTATCTTCACAAATTTTCATAAAAGTGACTGTTAGTTCACCATCATTATCATCTAACAGGAGCATAACGATATTCCTTGTTTCTAACGTTGAACCTGACTAAACGTAATCACCATTGTTGTATTGCTGTTGGCTGCTTGTACTAAGCCCTACAATATTCTCAAAATGAGTATTGAAATTGTGACACTGTCGTGAAATGTTGGTTTCTGTAATAATGTTACTATCCAGTGAGATATGTGCTGGCCTGGTTTCGTCTTCGGAGTCTGTGTTAGCGTCCTCGACTTCTTCTTCTTCACAAGAACAGCTTAAACTGTCTTTCATTCTCCATAATTTATGTTTTTTTAACTATTTTACCAGATACAACTTTCTTTAAAATCTCTTTCTCTTTTTGTGTTTTCTAATCTGCATAGTTTTCTTTTAATTTTTTATTCAAAACTTCTCCAAAAAGTGCCTTTTTTACAAAATCTTTGCGTGTTGATGGAGTATCACACATTCTTGTAAGTTTTGTGTTAGGTGTCTCATCATTTTGATTATTATTACTAACTTTTTTTTCAAACACTATAACCTCTTTTTATACTTTTCCAAAATCATCTAAACTTATCACATTAACGAAACAAATGTGTGGCTACATTCTTCATAATCAATTCTTTTAAACAAATATTTGTTATTAAAACTCTTAAAATAGGAAAAAAATGGCTAACCAGGGGAGTGTCTTATCGAACAGCCGAGGCACGTGGTTCACTAGAAGACGTCCCCAGGGCAGACCTAGGCTAACATGGACGGACCACATCTCCAAGCTGGGACAACAAAGAGGACAAGGGCGGAATGCCTCGAAGACCCTGGCCAGGAACCGGGATGCGTGGCGGGCATGGACGAAGAAGGTTATAAATAAAATGATGAAGGTTGAAAATAAAACGAAATTGGCCAATAACATATACGGGTGTTTCTACGCTATTTGGAAACTTGCCTACTCAAAAGTGTCCTAACCAAATTTTATTAAATATTGAGAATATTTGTTAATAAAATGAAGGACCATGTTATATTAAATATATCTCTTTGAAAATCCCACTTATTTTCTTTCTGGTTTTTGAGTTATTGACAATTTTATCCAAAATCGTGACAGGGGGGACTGTTTTAAACGCACAGGGGAATGTTTTTATGAATTAGAACAAATATTTCAGTTTGAAAGTAATCACATTTTGTTTCTAGTTCTTAAGTATTATTTAAATAATTATTTTAGAAATAAATCAAGAATATTAAAAGGAATTTCACTTATTATTTATTTCTTTACCTTTAAGTTATTAACATTAATAAATGTTCTTAACATTTGTGTTCAACTTGGTAAAATCATCTTCTTAGAATAATAGTATTTTTAAGATACAAATTGTATGGCACTAAAGACAGTCTTTTGAAACATATTTTGAAACATTTGTACTTTTAAAGTAATTAGCATTACTAGTAGCGTTAGCTGTAGCCTTTCACAAGGGCTTACAGAAAACTAGCCTTAACATTGCACTTCAGGAATAAATCTTAAAATTAACTTATTTCTCCAAAACAGAAACGGATTTTGGAATATAATAAAATAATCTTCTGCCATTTGGAGTAAGATCTATCTGTGGTAGCTTCTCCAGTATTTGGTCAAAACTGGCGTCAGAAAATATCATCTTCAGCCATCCTGAACGTGTGGCCTTTATCATCACAAATTTTCATAAAAGTGACTGTTAGTTCACCATCATTATCATCTACAGGAGCATAACGATATTCCGTGTTTCTGACTAAAACGTAATCACCATTGTTGTATTGGTGTTGGCTGCTAGTACTAGTGTTAGGTGTCTCATCATTTTGATTATTATTACTAACTTTTTCTTTCAACAGCTGTAACCTCTTTTTATACTTTTCCAATTTCTGTTTGTATTCCTGAATCTTATGGTCTTTTTCTATATGTATCTTTTCACGTTATTTTTCGCCTCTTTCTTTCTTGCTGCAACTGATGATCTTGAAGGTGCCCCGACATTCCACTGGGGGATCTATTGAATCAGGTGTATTTTACCTTATAAAAGTATTTTTTATTTCTTTCAAGTTTTTTTTCTTTGCGCGATACTTAGTACAATGCTCTTTCCAAGTTTTTTTTACTGCCTTATGCTCGCGACGACTCATACCCTTAACTAATTGTCTTGTGCCTTTTTCTTTTTTCTTTTGGTATCGCTGTCTTTCTATTTCTTTCATTTCTTATTTTATGTGAGTCATTTTTAAGTCGCTGATATCTTAAACGTTCAGCTATACGTTTTTGTTCTAATATTTCTTCTCTTGTTTTGGGTGGCATTTTGAGATACTACCTAAGAAAGAGGCGATATTGTTAATGATTTTGATAATAGATGCGCAATCTGGCATGTCAGACTAGACAAAGCGTAAAGAAAACAGTCCCCTGCGTTATAAAAAGTCCCCTGTGATATGAAGTGACAGAGGACTGTCGGCCAGGGGACTGTCATTTTCACATGTAAATTGAATAAAACAAAATCATCTAAACTTATCACATTAACAAAACAAATGTGGCTACATACTTAATAATCAATTCTTGTAAACAGATATTTGTAATTAAAACTCTTAAAATAGGAAAAAAATGGCTTGCCAGGGGACTGTTTTATCTAACGGGCGAGGCACGTGTTTGACTAGCAGACTCACTAGTGGCACTAACAAAATGGCAACTGCCCGCCCATACACCCCAACGAACTTCACACTGATTGTGATCCGTTTCACGATGTTAACGTTTCGCGCCAATAAACAGGGGACTGTTAAAAAAATTTTAAGACAGCATTCACGTCGAGATTTTTTGATTAAATGTTTATAGTAAGTATATAATTGTGATTTATAAAGATGTTGACCGTTTTAAAAAAAATATTTTAATACATTTTATTTATTATCAACAGCAAACAAAAATAATATTGGTCACAAGACTTGAAATTCGGGAAAAGGGACATACCAGGGGACTGTTTTTGAGGAGTTTGAGGTTGATTAAAATAAATATTACATTAATAAATTACTAAATAAGCTGTGGCGTGTCAAGAATATCTAATACTTTGTCATTATTCATACATAAAACTGAGAAATATTAAAATTGATTATATAAAATTTGCTTGGGACAACGATTTTCCATTTAGTAGAGAAACGCCCATACGTATTCGGACGAATAATTAAGAATGATGGTTCAAGTCTTAAATAATATTAAATTATAATGGCACTAATAAAAATTATATTTATTTAAAAATTAAAAACAAGTATTTAATAACTTATTTAAGTAAGATAATTTTAAAAGTGACAGGATACTTCTCGATGGGCAAAGGAGACAGTCTCAGCCCTCTGCTCTTCATCATATTCATGAATATAAAAAATAAATATGTAAGAGAAGAACAGCAAGTGTATCGATTGGTTATTGGAAAGACTCCAGGAGACGACAAAGATGGGGAGGGACAGAGAAAAATGCAGATCATGAGGTAGAACAACACGAAGCAGAATGGAACTTGGAGGAGGTAAAAGAAGGAGAAAATACTTACCTATGAGATAGGCAGGATTCCAAACCACCCATGAGGTTCTGCCAGTGGTTTCGTTACCCATTTTTTTTAGTGGATGGTTCGCATCACTGAATCCAGTAGCAGGAATGGTTGCCTGCTAATGAAATCAGTTTTGCCCTATGCAACCACTCAACCTTCAGTCCCTGCTCCCACATCATCAATCCGTCGTCCTCGATTCTTCTTCCCTCCTGTTCATCCTTAAGAGCATTTTCTTCGACAGTCTGTTTGGCTCTATCCTCTCGACTAGATCAAGAGTTCTATAGTCTTGGAGGCCATGAATTCTATGGAAAAGGAACCCTGGATAAGCCTCAAAACTGTGGTGGAAGAATTTCTAGGCAATAACAAAAACCCCAAGGACCCATTTACTGAAATTTGGTGGAACGCTTGCTGAAAACTTTCCAGAACCTCGGCTTCCTCATGAGCGTAATGGTTCATTTTCTTAATTCTCACATTGACTATTTCCCTCCAAATTTAGGGTATTACAGTGAAGAACAAGGATGTTCCACCAGGATATAAAAGTGATCGAGGAAGGTTACCAAGGGAAGTGGCATACAACCATGATGGCTGATTACTGTTGGAACCTAGGAAGGGACTCTGAAGGCGAAAGAACATCCAGAAAGTCAAGAAAAAGAAAATTCTACAGGGACTAATTTGTACTTCAATTGAACCAAAATTTGTTAAAAATATAATATATATTATTGATATATATAATAAATATTGAACCAATTGTCCTATTGAACCTATTAAATATAATAAATATTGAACCTAAATATTGATGTTTCATTAAGAACTTATGTTTAATTAAAGATTTGAGTTTGTATTTTACTTCTCATTTTCCTTTAAATTAACCTTTGAAGCCAGGTCCCGTGTTTCATCTGATAGGGAAAAGCTGAATCTAAAATTGAGTTCAGCTTGAAAACACAATTTAAGTTTTTAAGACATTGATCAAGAATTTAATAAATCCAGCATTGTGTTGTAAGGAAATGAAGAGGTTACTATGTTTGTAACCGTGTGTTATCTAAGTGAGTAGGAATGAAAAGAAATGATATCGGATTCTGTTCAAATCAGCAACCAATGGGACATTAAGGCCATTATGGACTACTTTGTTCATAACAAAGTAAGGAGCATTGAGGATTTTACGGAGGAGTGTATGAGTGTATTGTGAGGGAAAATCGACTAAAAACTCGCTTTTGTTGCTTGAACTAAAAAGTACAAAATGAATACTAGTTTAAAATCACTCTTAAATAGGAAAAATAGCTAAAAAGTAGGAAATAATTCTCTTTTCCAAGATTTTGGAATATATCTTGCTTGGCACACTTACAGTGGCGGCAAAAAGTATTTGCACACCCAGTTTTTATAAAACTGTCGGTCATAAGGGAAATAAAAAGTATATTTAAAACTAAAACAAATCTATCTGTGTACAATAATTAACTTTTTAGATTAATGGGGAAAAATAAAAAAATAAAATAAAATCCTCTGGCAAAAAGTATTTTCACACTTTGTGTACTATCACTAATATCCTTTGTTTACTTTTCATTAATTCTTTACCAGTATTATCTATTCTATCTAATGTTTTCCTACACTGCTAAACCATTATCAACTAAATTCTTTATTCCCTGATTAACTATCAGGCCGAAAATAAGTGAATTGAGTTTGGGAACTCGTGAAAAAATTAATTTGTTGCGGGGTCGACAAAAATATCATATCGTGTGATTGCAGATTTATTAAGTATTTGTTTACGGTCAGGTAAGTCATAAAGAGGTATGAGGAACGTGCGACAACTAAAACCAGTGAGCGAAAAGGCCGTCCGAAAAAGTATAATTCCAAGATGAGAAGAAAGATAAAAAATTAAACTATGAACCATCCCTTAGTAAGTTCTCGAGACCTGGCTAATATGGTCCATATACTGGTGTTCAGGTTAGTGACAGGACTATCAGATACTGCCTGAATTATGAATACCTTCATGGTAGAGTACCTCGAAAGAAACCTTATATAAATGAAATCGACCGTAAAAAGCTTCTTGTTTTTGCCGGAGAATATTTACATAAGCCGCATAGCTTTTGGGAGGATGTCATATTCTCTGATGAAACCAAGTTCAAATTGTTTTGGTCCGATGGAGAGAAGAGTATTTGGAGGTGGCTTAAGGAAGAATTGAAATAGCAAAATGTTTCTGATACAGTAAAACCTGGTGGTGGATATGTTAAGGTATGGGGGGGGGGGGGGTGTCTCATACCACGGTGTGGGAAATCTGGTTTCCATTGACGGAATTTTAAATGCTGAGGGTTATGTGAACATTTTGCGCCATAACCTGCACGCAAGTGCCGAAAAAATGAATATCCGGTATCAATATTGTGTTCCAGCAGGACGTTCCGTAAAACACTCCCAACAAAACCAAGGAATGGTTGATATTTAATATGCGAAGACAGCTGCTGCCCTCCTCAATTATCTGGCATAAACATTATAGAAAATTTATGGCACATCTTGCATCAGAATGTGAGAAAGCATCACATCACTGGAAGACACCATTTGAAACAAGCGCTGGTCCAAGAATGGGAAACAATCTGTCTTGACTTGGTTAAAAACATGATCCACTCCATGCCCAGACGTCTACAGGCAATCATTGATGCCAATGGACATTTTTAAAAGTCTTTTAACTAAATTTATATTTATTCATAATAAAAAAATAATGGGAAGTGTGCAAATAATTTTTATCAGAGGATTAGATTATTTTTTTTATTTTTCCCCATTAATCTAAAAAGTTAATTATTTTACACATATAGAATTGTTTTAGTTTTAAATATACTTATTTATTAGAAATCCAACGTTTCGAATCATTTTATTATCTTTCCTCGAAAAAATTATTATTTTCAAAATGATAAAACCGTGAAAGTAATACCGTTGAACTTGTGTGATTTTCTCCGACTTAACAATTTTTGGAAAATTTATTTTTCATTGTATGATATGATTCTTTTCAGATACATTTAAATCTGTCTAATGGTAATTGTTTTTAATTTGAGACGGGTCTATTTGGAGTATTTTAGGTTAAAAAAAACACGGCAAAAACAGGAAATCGCAAAAGTAATGTAATGTTACCCAAACTGCATTTTTTTTAAATTTGCGTTAAGTTTATTAAAAAGTAGCTGGCTGCCCCAACTGTGCCTACCTTCCTGTCCTCAGTGACAGTTTGAATTCAGCCGTTGTATTAACTACACGCCTCTGTTGTCGGCAATCTCTTTTGTATTACTCAGTTTATAAGCCATTTCATTTATTTTGATCTGTATTTTCATCTTTAATGGTCTAATGGTCTTGGGGTTGTAAAACCAAATTTTTTATAGAGTTTGAGATATATATATATATATATATATATATATATATATATATATATATATATATATATATATATATATATATATATATATATATATATATATATATATATATATATATATATATTCGTGCTTTTGTTGATTTGTCGCGCATGGTCCTGTCTGAGTTTTGATATGTGCTGTTAATTTAGAGTCTCAGTAAGGATTGGATCCAAGAAAAAAAAATCGACCCCCAACTCACCTCATAATATTTTACTGTGCATCAAAGGAAACGAGTCAAAATTCTCAAAATAGGTCAAGTATCATTATTTTTCTTATAAAGTACTTCCGGGACGGACCGTGTCATGTTGGTTTATAGCAACACCAACACACCAACACAGGGGATAAAAATATCTTAGAGTCGTCTTCGTCATCAGCATCTGTTAATTTTTGCTTGTATTGTGTTTGATGTGAACCATCACTGCCCCACGTGGATATTAAAGTGAGACGCTGCTTTTCGAAGTCAGATAATGTTTCAACTACTTCTTTCAAATAGATAATCAGTCCCGAAACCGTATGATTCAGCAACGCATAAGGTTTTATTTCCAAGCCCGTTTCCGTAACCCTTATTTAATTCGACTGGGTAGCAAGGGTAAATTTCTTTGCGTCCGCTTTGTATCAATTTCCACTGCCGTCTTGTGAAGCCACCGTTTACAAACATTCATTTTTTGCTGACGATATTACGCTTCGAACTTTTTTTGCTCTGGTAAGCGTTAACGTAATCTCCTTCATGATTTTAAATGCATCGGTATTCCCAGAAATACCTTGACTAACTTTAATTTTGTAGATATCCTGATACGTGATAATAATATATTTTATTGTTTATTTTTTATAATATATTCCTTATTTTGATAAATTATTGTCTTTTATTACAAAAAAAGGAATATAATATAATAAATAATGTTGTCCGGGTTTTCACTTGGAAAACTCCTATGTGGAGGGTATTGAAAAGGGAAAAAGAGACCTTAAATAAATGTTAAGCTAGTGGACAAATTCCGACAAAAAGCCCGTAAGTCTCCAAACTAAAACAGAAACTGACAATTATTGCATGAGAGTTGCAGCAGTTGCATTGGAGCCTTTGGAGGTGGTGGGATGTTTCCTGGGTGGGTTATTCATGTTTTCCTTTGCTGTTATTTTCTCAAGTCCTACCCTCAGGATGCCTGAATAGACGAAATATTGGACAGATATTTTATTTTCAGTTTTAATTTGGTAGGACTTAAGTGCTTTTCGTTGGAATTTTTCCGCTAGCTTATTATGGTATTAGGCTTTATTTACCACGGGTAAATATTAAGTGTGAAAATAAGTAGTTTTTCGAGGAAAGATTATAAATATTACACGATGAGCATGATCACTTTCTGGATATTTTTTCTTTCATAAGAAGGACACTTGGAAGCTGATCCCTTAGTCTAGGAAAGACACCTGATGCTATCCTTTTACTAAATATATATATATAACTTATACAGTTCCAGGAACAAAATATAAAAAAAGGAAACTAAGGAAGAAACGACTCACACGAGAACTGGTTTAATACTGACTTTATTCCCATCTTGATCCTCTATTTATAGTAGCTAACAGCTGTTTACAATACCAGCTTTATATTAGCGACTATTCAATCATCATTGTTGTCTTAACTTATATATATATATATATATATATATATATATATATATATATATATATATATATATATATATGTGTGATTTTTTTTTTATGGAAACGAATTTTTTTTTTAAATTTATTTATTGATATTTACAACTGTATTAAAATAATACATCAAGTAAATGGGCTAAGCGATACATAATGACATTTGAAAATGACAAGTAGAGAAACTACCCACTGGTAGTACTCAAATCACAAGTTCAACTAAGAAGTCACGGTGCCATCTTCTTTTCAGACGCCTCGGAGGATTATCGGGAATTGAAGAGGAAGCTAGGTTTAAAAACTAAGGCCAGATTTAGATTCAGCACATAAAAATATATAAAGATCAACTGTTAAGTATGGACCATCATTTCTGGGATAAAGACCCGATGGTACTACAGTTTATTATCAGGGGTAGTTTATCTAAACGTCTTTGTTCATTGAAATAGGATATCAGTCCTGGATGAGTCGGCCATGTATGATTATGTCCGCTATTGCTAAACTTCAACGACAAAGCCGTTCAAAGAGCATTCACCTTCCATTGGATATCGCAGGGCAAATGTTGACACTTCAAAGTCACCTCAATGAGTTGCAACAATACTTTTTAAAATGGAAATTTGACCTTAACGTTCAAAAATGCTGCGCAAAAATTTTCACCCTTAGACGCCCTTCAGACCCACCTGAGCTAGTGCTCAATGGCAGCAACCTCCCGTGGAATAAAGAAGCTCTAAAATATCTCGGAGTTTATTTAGATCGTCGTCTCACCTGGAACCAGCATATCAACACTAAATTAACACAGGCCTACGCAAGACTAGCTCTACTTTATCCCATAATTAATAGAAAATCCAGATTAAAATTAGAAACAGCCTTATTAATTTATAAAACCATACTTAGACATCTACTAATGTACGGTTGTGAAGTGTGGGGTGCAGTGTCTACAACAAAGAGAAAAAAATTGCAAACTTTTCAAAATAAAATCCTAAGGATCGCAGTAAACCGCGCCTTGGTTTGGACGAAACAGTCAACTTCACCGAGAGCTAAACCTAGAGTCGATTGATGAATTTATTAAAAAACGTTACAGCAGATTTAAGACCGGATTGCCAGCAGTCCAAGGAGCTGTAGCATTTAACATAGGCGAACCTATTTCATCCCTAAAACTAAAACCAAGACTCTTGAAAGACATTCTGATGTGATCTCAATAGATAACGTTTCTCACCAATCGTTTTAACAAAATGTAATATAATCATGCTTTTTTTTAGTTTTCCGTTTTATAGTACTATAGCTCTGTTTATTATTACATTAATTTTAATTTTGTTTACTTATTAACATGTTTTATATTCAAACTACTATCATTCTTTTATATGAAAAAACACTATTATATATTTACATGTTCTCTGTAAATAATCTGATAATGTACAGTTAGGGGTGTCTCTTGCATGAGACGAAACCCACACTTTCACTATGTGTTAAATCTTAAAATTCATTATTAAAAAAACCATGTAAGGCTAGGAATAGCCGATCTGGAAATAAAGAGAATAAAAAAAAAACTGTTAAGTATGGACCATCAATTCTGGGATAAAGACCCGATGGTACTACAGTTTATTATCAGGGGTAGTTTATCTAAACGTCTTTGAACGTGTTCATTGAAATAGGATATCAGTCCTGGATGAGTCAGCCATGTATGATTATGTACGCTATTGCTAAACTTCAACGACAAAGCCGTTCGAAGAGCATTCACCTTCCATTGGCTATCGCAGGGCAAATGTTTAACTGATAAAAGTTCAACGAAAAAGTATTTTTTTCTTTAATCACGATTCTTTCGATATTATTTTAAATTATTTTTGGAGAATCAGAATTATTACGTAATGTCCAAAGCAAATATATATCAGATAACTATAACTCTCAGGTTACTATAGTTAACAAACAATAGACTTGACTTGTAAAAAAAAATCATTGTAATATTGAAAGACATAAAATAATCATCCAGAAAGACTTAGTGACATGAACTAGCTAGATATCAGCTAACATAGCAACTTCTATGTTATCTTTACTCTTAACAATACATACCCTGTTACCCTGCTCTCTCTCTATCTATCCTATTATCCAATCTATCTCTTGATATCTCCATTCTTTAACTCTCTAACCATGTTACAGCTGGTATATATGCATATAAAAGAAGAGGGGAGATCATGGAAGGTTAGATTTATGACAACAAGGAAGAAACGACCTAACTTCCTCGGTTAAAAATGCAAATTATAAACAAATTGTTATTATTTTATTGTTAGTTTAATATTTTATTTATTGTTCTTTTGATGGTGAATATTTTTAAATATTTTTATTTTGAAGAGAAAAGATTTGTCCTGGTCGGGATTCGAACCCGGGTCGTCTGCATCTCTTGTGCAGTGCTCTAACCACTGAGCTATCAGGGGTCGTATCCAAGTCAGACAAATCTCTTCAAAATAAAAATATTTATAAACAAATTACTTTAAGTTATCGAACGTTCGATAACTCTAGGGAAATCATTAAGAAAGATGCTAAAAAATATTATTATTATCGTTCAATACTGTTTTTTTAATTCTGTAGATGGTAGGAACAGTAAAGTGAAGCCAACCCACTGTCGGAGGAGGTGACTTGAACCCAGTTAATAGATGGTGGGTATTCAGATCCCATAGAGTGGATTCACTGCTGTTAACAGAAAAAATAATTAATATGCCAGAGTCTCGGAAAGGCGAGTACTACCTAAACCAGCCGCCCTAGGTAAATAATTACGGCGCAAGCCTTTACCTGATATAAATGAATGGTATTATTTTGTGTTAGGCCAACTAAATTTGAACTTGTTGACCCGAATCAGAGTACTCAGATGTTATATGTTCTCATCAGTGTGATCAGAGGTATGAGCATTCACGGACCCTTCAAGTAAACTCTGCATGAAGTCGAGATATGGTGCTATCATACAAACCATACTACAACGAATACAGAAGCCTCTAGAGATAACTGGACATGATCAAAAGATGTAAAGTGGCATACTTTGGTCATGTGATGCGAAATTTAAAGTACCGTCTACAGGAGTTAATCATTTAATGAATGAGAGGTCCAGGTCGCAGGCGTCACTCCTGTTGGCAAAACCTGAGGCAATGGACAGGATTAACTATCATGCTGAAGATGCTCCCTAGAAAGGGTAAGGCCTTCCTACTGAACATCTTCAACACCTGTATGAGAATCTCATACTTTCCTGAAGCGTGGAAACAAGCCGTCGTAGTACCTTTACTCAAGCCGGGGAAGTCTGGTAAACTACCTGAGCAGTACCGGGCAATCAGCTTGCTCTTTCATATGAGTAAAATATTCGAAAGGCTAGTTCACCACCATTTGCTGACCTGCTATAGGGAGGAAAACATTATCCCACCTGAACAGACTGATTTCCTTAGAGGTGTCTCTTGTGACCATCACCCAGCCAAGCTCCAAGCGCACACCATAGATCAGATGAATATGAATGAAGCCACTGCTTTTATATCTTTAGATTGTACTCAGGCCTTTGACAGTGTGTCTCACACACCTTTACTCCAACGCTTGGAAGAGTTTAGCTTCCCAGTCTCGTGATGTCGTCTGATTCGAAGCTATCTTTCCCGAAGATCCTTCCTGTGGAGTACCACAAGGGTCTGTACTTGTTTGTGATATTCACAGCACCCGTGGTCGCGGTTAAGCATGAAGGAGCGGCAGTAGCAGCCTATGCGGACAACATAGCGATTTACGCTTCAAGTGCCAACGCCCGGCATGCGCTTAAAAAGGCACAAAAGGCGTCAATAATAATTATTGATGATTTAAAGCTGAATGGCATCAGGATGAATCCGTCCAAGACGGACGCCATCGTGATGTCATTTCAGGAAGGTAAAAAGCGCCTGACGACCTTAACAATTGAAGATGAAGATCGTCGTGCATCGAACTCTATCTTCTACCTTGGCGTCACTCTACATAGGCATTTCACCTTCTCGAGTGAACCTAATTCAGGGGGAGGCTGAAGCTGGCCCGACAGAAGTCCAATAGGCTCTATCATCTGCTCACTTCGCCCCAACTTTCGTTACGGCTTAAATGCCAAATTTATATATCTATTATCAGACCTACGCTGCTCCATGGTGCGCCGCTTCTTAAACATGTCTGTTTTATACATAACAGTATAACATAAAAAGCCTACAGCAATTCCAGAACTCCATCCTTAGGCGTATAGTTAAAGGCACGTCGCTCCAAAGGGCGCGTAATAATAAAATCTATGAGGAGCTGAAACTCCCGTCCATACCGGACTACATTAGCCGGAGGCACATCAAATTTTTTTTATGATCGGTAGATCGATATTTTTAGTTAACACTAAGTCTAGGATATCGGGTGAACAACCTCTTCTGTAAAATGTTGGTTCACTCGGAGCGATAATATGGATATTTTGCCTGGAGCAGATGTCTAGCAATTTGTTTCCGCTCGAATTCGTTTTCCGGCACCCCCAGTAAATATGTTTGCTATTCATATCACCGATTACTATTGTTTGTATATTTGGTTTAAATAACTCGAGAATTTCTTCTTCTCTGATGTTTTTGTTAGGTGGCTTGTAAACAGCTGTGACAATGGTACCAGGAGATGTATCTAAACAAATTGAAATGGCTTCGATATTAGACACATCACAAATAACATTTTATGAAAATCTGATGTTGTTTTTTACTATGAGAGCCACACCGCCGGAGGCGGTTGCACTGTGTCGGTCGTTCCGAAGAGTTTTGTAGCCAGGTATGTTAAATTTGTCAGTTCGGCAAAGATGAGTTTCGGAAATGCATGCTATATCGACAGAGTTTGTTTCTAGAAATATTTTGAATTCAGTTTTTTGAGAGGAAATACCATAAGCATTCCAGTTTAAAATTATTAATTTTCTTAATTCAGTAGCCATAAATGCGTAGAGAGCGTAGTCTTGATAAACGATGACAAAAATGCAAATAAAAATAATGATAATAGCTGGTCTTGTAGGAATTAGTAACATTAGATAGATTGTTGTTTACTTTACGGCCCATTTGTAAATAACGTGGTAACAAGGGAACTTAACTGGCTAATTATTTGTGAGAAGTAAGGTTTTATCGCCTCTATAATAATGTTCATGATTTTTGATAAAACGTTTTCAGTGCTGTTACTTTCTATGTTAGTTTCTTGAACATTTTTTTGATCAGGCGTTAGGACGGAAGAATATTTCAAATTTGGTGTAGTTCTCCTGGCTGGCTTGCGGTTATCAACAGTTTCAGTGTTATTCATATTTTCGACTGGAGGTGAGTTAATTATTTTTTTTTTTATATTTTGATAATAGGAGCAACCTTTATAATTGGCAGCATGCCCTTGGTTACAATTAACACAGTAAGGTTTGTCTGTGAATTTTAACGGGCATTTAGAAAAATGGTGGTTTTCCTTACATTTAATACACCTAGGTTCTAAATGACAGTAATTTTTTGTGTGACCATATCTTTGACAGTTAGTACACATGGGTATATCTTGATTTTTATGTTTTGGTTCTACAGATATTATAGCTGAAAAAAGATTAGTCATATTAAAAATATCTTTGGCCTTTTCATTATTAACTAGCGAGACGGAGCAGAGAGGTGTGGGTTTTTTTTCCTTATTAAGAATTCGCGCAACATGTAGAACATCTAAATGTTTAGATTTTAATTCTGCTTTTAGTTCTTCTTCTGTTATAGAATATGGGACTTTTCTAATAACTACATTAAGAGCTTTATTTTTTTCCACTGAATAAGTATGATATTCAATGTTTTCACTATCATAATATTTAGTTACTCTCCGGAAATCTTCAATAGATGAAAGCATGATTTTAGTGTCTTTACCAACTAATTTTGTAGTGAAAGGGTTTAAACATAGTGCATTTAGGTCCTTTAACAATGCTTGATAGTTATTTGCATTATGTAAATAAATTGGCGGAATTATCGCTGTAACAGGCTTAACTGTATTGTTACGGGTATCAGTAACCGTGTTTGTGTTTGAAGTGGGATTATTTCGATCTTCAAGATTGATTTCTTTTAATAATTGAAATTTGTTACTTACAGTTGTAGGTGGCATTTCTAGATAATATTTACCAATTTTTTTAGCTGGGGATAGATTTAGTGGAGAGCCTTCGAAATTACGTTTCTTTGAGGTAGAATCGTCCATAAACTCGTCATCTGGTTTAGGAGCATCGGTCTCAGAAAAGGATGGCGAAACACCTACCTCATCGTCCCTCATCATTAATTATGTTCCATTACACATAATTGAAAAATAAATAAATAAAATAAACAAAATATAGTTATGAAGAGTTAGTAAAATGTACTTAGTTCTTCACGTCACAGTATAACCGCACTCTATCAAAGTCAGAGGCCAACTCGTATTATATTCTGCTAAGCAACATAGATTTTAGATAATAATTTTACTCTCGCAAATGTTTTTTTACATTAAGCCTTTTAATTGACAATTATGAAGTTTAATCGGATTAAACACATTAGTGGATTTTTTTTCTATCGCTTCCATAAAAAAAAAATCCACACTTTATATATATATATTTTAAAACTGAACTCTTAAATAGGTGTATATATATATATTAAAAAATGTCCATCCAAGAACTGGGTACAAGAAAGAAGAAAAGCCTTCAGTGAAAACAATCAGATGATTGGGAATTTAGAAGATGTAGGAAAAGTTTGGATTTAAATGAGGTTAAAGAAGACGCATGACGGATATCGAGAGAGGGAGTGAGTGCCAAAGGGAGATAGAGCGGGCGAGAAAGGAACGCTCGAAAGTTTTGGTTCTATGGGAACGGATATAAAGATCCTATCTAGGTCACCTTGAATTTTGTCAAATGCAGCTATTATCTCAGATGGAGGAAAGGACAAATGGATCTGGGAATCATCGGCGTCCAGATGGTGGGAACAGTGGAGGATTGATTTGGGAAGGTGATTAATGTAACAGTTGAAAAGGAGTGGGGAAATACTAGAACCCTGTGTCATTCCTGTGTCCCCTCTTTTTGACCAAGATTGACAAATCGAAATGTGCTAAATTTATGTAACAAAAAATGTCCATGCAGCTTGCCTCTCATTCGCCCTGGCACTATTTGCATGGCGGCAATGTCTTGGTGAAATTTTTCTCGAAATATTGAACTGAAGCTTTTTAGTATTTTTATAAGTTCATTTAATTGTTTATATCAAATTTACTAAATTAAAGTATGTTATTTTTATTGTTCGTATTTATTAGATTTTTATTAAAAACATGGCTGGAATAATGGATTTCTATTCATTCTAGAAGACATTTGACTAAAATAATTCCATAAAGGGTAGAGAATCATTTTTAACCTTTCACATGGTACCTGTAATGAAGCTGC
Source organism: Troilus luridus (assembly GCA_964056705.1). NCBI lineage: Eukaryota > Metazoa > Arthropoda > Insecta > Hemiptera > Pentatomidae > Troilus > Troilus luridus. Next base: position 92,045 of record CAXKTH010000107.1, read on the forward strand.
TCTCCGGAAGAGCTCTTTCTCAGGCGAAGGATTCTCGAAGACTGAGCGACACACTCTGAGGGTCTAGATCCACTCCTTTCCTCGGGGGTGGGGAGTTGATACTGGGTCAACAGGACTTCATTCCTCTGGGGTTACAGTTTAAAAAAAAATAATGTTTAAAATTCTCAACAAAGAAGTTAACATAAATCGATAAAAAAAAAACAGAAGGAAGAAAACATGGATACAACTTGCTTTAATTGTCTTCCAAACTTGAAAAAAAGATGAGAATTGACTCTTGGATTAGAAAAATACAGGCATTTTTTAATCAAATTCAGGGTGGTCGCTTCGAGTTGAGTTACAACAAGTTTTAACTGCTTATTCTTTCCATTTTTAATATTTTCCAAAAATACAAGTTTTCGTGAGCTTTTATATGGAAAAGAGGATGTAATTATGGGTAATGAATAGATTTCGGTAATCATTTCATCAAAAAATAAAAGTTTCAACTAACATTTCGAAGTATAGATGATATATGTGGAAGAATATATCACTCAAGACATGATTACTGAAGTATACCATTTCCCATAATTACATTTTCTTTTCCATGCTAATGCTCATGATGACTTTTATTTTTGGAAAATGTTAAAAAGGAAAAGTTGAAACTTGTGACTCTACTCGAATCGACAATGAGCGGAATAATTACCGAATATTGAAGTAATCAAAATCGGCTAAGATATATTTCTCTATTATATTAAAAATGTTTCGGACAGTGCCGTGTAAGCTTTAACATAGAAATAGCTGGATAAGCCTACTTAGGCCTAGCTGTTTATAGGGAAATGTCACCAAGCCCTCTCTCACCAACCTTTTTAATCCCGCCGCCATTTTGTCATTATTCTTTTTAGGGATTAATGAGTTGCTGTTATTTGTGAACATTGATTTATAAATTTAGAAATGTATAAGCTAGAAAAAATAAAATTGGGGCCTGAAAAATAAAATTTGATTGGATGAACGCCAAGAAAGCGTTTTAATAAATAAAAAGAGTGTTAAGGTAGGCGTACACCAAAACCGATTTTGTCGGCCGATGGCGGAGCTACTCTGATGCATAGTTTAGAGTTCACTACACAGATTTATAGAAAAAGGTCAGACACTGTCCACACTCCAGGATACTCTGAGGAGGCAGCCCCTTCGCCTTACATGGGGGCAAAGATTGGACTGATGAACCCCTCATCTTAAAATAAAATATAGGAAACCTGTAGAAAGCTATACTGCACTGACTTGAAGGAAACTAGCATTTCCCGTGGCTATAACCATGGCTTTATTTCCTCTTGTATATCATTTTTTCAAGACATCATAGACCCTATGCACGAGTACTTAAACTTCTCGACTTGTTCAAACTTATTTATTTAACCGAAAATACCATTTTTAGCATGGTATTTGCGAATCATTTCCGACCCAACTTTGATGATGATCTTCAATTCGCGCTTGAATAAATAGGAAATTTCAGATCAACTCACGAAGAACATTAAAAAAAAAATTCCAATGTCCCTGAGCGAAAAAATCATATTATCATATATATCTTATTATCATGGTATACTGTCCTCCGACCAGAAGTTCTGTATAGTGCGGAATAAATGATTATGAATGAAAAAGACATGGTAAAAAAAATTGAGATCAAAGGATAAAAGAACTTGAGAAAAATTCATGACAACCAGGGTTTTTTTTTTTTTTGGAAAAACCTAAAGCTGACGGTGGAAAAAAAATGGATGGAAGAAAGAAAAATGCAACATCAGGAACGTATGAAGGACCACTGGGCAAAGATCGAGGCTAAGAGAGGACAGTTGAAATGATGTAGTTCTTGGAAGGTTAGTGCGAATAGAATAAGATGGTAGAATCTATAATTTATAAAATATCTGAATAAGAATATAAATTAATAATATAAGAATATGATAAATATAAGTGCCATTATATAAGACCGTCTTCTGATCAGTAGTGTCGTATGCTAGTGAGACGAGAAAGCTTACAAAGCGACAAGAGAATGAGAATTTCATTAATGGCCCGACCAAAGTCGAAAATATATGCAGGATAAAAACCAAGAAAGAAGAAGAGACCTGTATAACGACACCGATTTAGTGCCGATATAGGCCACTTTTGTTCAAGGAGTTTCCACTAATAGTGGGTTTCCTTAACCTATTGATTCAATGGCTTCCTTTCATAATGTCCTATCCAAGGTCCTTTCTTCCCATAGACCATAACCCATCATGGGTTCCTTCACTTCGTTGTCCCAGGTCCTCCCTCCTTGGTCTTCCTCGTCTTCTTAAAACCCCAACTTTCCATTGGCAGGCCATTTTGGGTAGTCTTCCTTCAGACATTCTTGTCAAATGCCCAAACCATTTCAGAAATCCCCAAACCAGAATGGTTTTTTCAGCCTCCATATTTTCTGTGATGGTCGCATTTCTTATTTTGTCCATTCTGGATATTCTTAGGAGTTTTTTCCCTGAGGTTGTTACCCTTCAACGTCCAATTTTCTGATCTGTATTTCATGATACTTAATACTATTATATATATTTTGTTTTTTTTTGTTTTAGGGACAACATTATTCTTGGTAAAAATACCAAATCAGTATTTATTCCATAATACTGATTTGGTATTTTTACCAACTGAAATTCTCCTTTTTTTTTCTCACACACACCAACTATCTCAATTATGGAGCCAAGATATTTGCTAAGAGATCTATAATCTTGTTAATAATGATAATAATCTTCCCCAGCCGGTTTTGAATACGGGAACTCTGAATAAAGTTTGGTTATTTACTGACAGTCCCAAGTGCATGAATATTAAAATCATTATCCAATTTTGCTTAAAAAAAATAACCCACACAAGTTTTTGTGATTGTTCGTGTGGATTAATGGTTTTTTTTTGGGTTTTTTTTCGTGGGCAGGTGGAAATCTTCAAAAGACGCGGTTAGGCCCGTACCTATCCGCGTGTGGGATTTTTACCCACTAAAACCACCTCCCTACACCAGTTTTCCACACTCCACGGGACCGTTAGGCAATAGTTCGTGGAGGGGATGGGTGTATGCCACCTCATGGCCATTTCCAACTTAATGTATGTATGTATGTGTGTGTGTACTTTTTAGGCCAGATATATTTCTATTAATTTGTGTACAATATTGTTATTATTAAGGGGCCTGTTTCTGAGTAAAATGCTTTTTCTATTCTATTTATTTCATTCCCGTTACAAATGAATTCAATTATTGTATTATAACTTTTCTATTTTTCTGTGTAATATACCGCTTATTCTTTCTTTGTCATGTTCTTACAATTTTTGGAAATTTATATAAATATTAACTTATATAAGCTTAAGCAATCTCTACAAATCCCGCCTGGAAGCCAAAATGAACGATAATTTGGAGCGTAATGCTGTAGAACTAGGGGAGATAGAAACTAACCCTGCAAAAAAAAAATGGTGGAACATGGAAGTAGAAGAAATGGTAGGCAAGAAAAAAGGGATCTTCAATAAATGGTTATGTAGCGGAAGACAAGAAGATTCGAGAGAATCCCGAAGTATTAAGGCGCACTGTCGCAGAAAGCAAGAACCAAGCATGGGAAGCCTGTTGCAGGAGGATTGATAATACCCTGGGCTACAATAAGATACGCAAATCATGGAGAGCACTGAAGGCGATCAGGCCACAATGGAAGGGAAATGTGATTCCTCTGATAGGTGAGAAGACCCGGGTGGACCATCACGAGAAACTACTCCCTCAAACAAGGCCAGAATGGTCCGGTTCATGTCGAACTTAGAATGCACAAGGAAATGTTATTGTAAAAGAAGATGAAGTTCTTGTTGCACTGGGAAATGCAAAATGTGGAAAAGCTGCAGGACCTGGAGGTATTTCACTAGAGCTGTTAAAGACAAGGGGGCCTGGATTGGTAGAGGCCTTTATGATGCTTATATATATATATATATATATGTGTGTGTGTGTATGACTTATATAGTTCAAAATATTAAAGAAAGAGAAATAAGGAAGAAACAACTCGCACGAGAACTGGTTTAATACTGACTTTATTGACATCATGATCGTCTATTTATAGTAGCTACATGTTAACAGCTGTTTACAATGCCAGCTTGATATTAGCGACTATGCGATCATCAGTCTTGTCTTAACTTATGTATGTATATATATATCCAACAGATAAAAGTCCTCAAGGAACGTGCTGAAAAAACGGGCCTCCAAATTTCGTTCATGAATTACTGGATTCCACGTTGAGAATTAAATACCAAATATGGAAAAATCAAAGGGGTTCCATATTTGAAATACCTCGGTGAAGTTCTTGAATCTAGAAAAGGAAGCACAGAGAGTTCGAATACAGAAGATGAAGAGAGCGTATGGGAGAAAAATCTGGTCAAATAACGGAGAAAGTATCTAATCTTGGGGCAGACATCAGAAAACGGAGGTAGATCTAATTAAAGATCACCAAACTTTCTACAGATATCATCCTGAAGTATTATTAGAAAGAGGTAATGTTTAATTATGTTGGGACAATACGTTGATAAAATTGAAAACTTGCAAAATCTTGAATAAAATTATTATTATGTTAAAATGTAAAACCTGCTTCCTTATTTTCACTAACTTAACATGTTACGGTTTCCCGTATTTTACACTTTTAGGGGTCGATTTTGAAAAAATAAAAAAACACATATTTCTTTATTTTGGATGTAGAAGCAAAAACTAAAATTTCATGGTGCTCGCTTTAAAAATGACGTTTATTTTTATTACAAAAGTTTGTCACCCTTTTCACCCTCTTAGGGGACGAATTTTCAAAAATCCTTTCTTAGTGCGCGGCGGCCATATAAAATGTACCTACTGTCCAAATTTCAAGCCTGTAGCTTATGCCGTTTTGGCTCTGCAAAGGTCTTTTCAGTCAGGACGAACTCTTTGATATACATAGATAACATGATACGATTTTCGTATTTTACTCGTTTGCGGGTCGATTTTCAGAAAATAAAAAACACGTGGCACCACTCTACCATTTGAGCTACCAGTGGTCACCTCACAGTCAGGACAAATCCGTTATCTTTACCGATCCCATATCCCCGTGTTCTCGCAATTTCGCTATGTATACACGAGGAAGAATGTTCTATTACATTACTTTAATTTTAGGATATTGTTGACCTACGCCAATGAACATTCTTCCTCATGTATACATCACAAAATTGTGAGAACACGGGAATATGTGGTCGGTGAAGATAAATTTTAAAAATTAAACCAATTAATAAAAAAATGTAATATAATAAATATAATTTGGACATCATGCACAGACATATTTTACGGTTATATTTATGCATGATGTCCTTCTTTTTATCAATTTACATTGTTCATATTTCAAACTATATAAACAGTCATTGTGTAATGAAACAAACAAATAGTTAAATATTCGAAAATTGAGGAACAGTATTATGGCTGGATTGTTCTATTGTATAGCAATTAAACCTGCATTATTTCAGATAAAATTACTGTAGCTACATTCCGACTTGCCGTGGCTCAGTTTAAAGTACACACAAGTGACAGGGCTCACAGGCTAGGCACGCGGAGAATCTCCCATTTACTTAGAATCAAATGAGATCCCGTCTACTCTAGCTAGCTAAAGTCTGTTAGTTCAGTGCGGAGTGTTTTTTCAGTACGTAGACACGAAGTTGCTAGTTTTGTGCTTGTGCAATAATTAATATATATAAATAAATTTGGTATATAAGAATGTTTAAAAACCATGAAATTTGTGTATCCTAGATAAGATTAAATAAATATTTGTCTTGTAAATTTAGCAACTAATATGTTGCTCGATTTGCAATTACGTTTCGTTCTCAAAAATATCTACATGCACTAGGGGACTATATTAGTGTTAATTTTGATTGTAAATTTATGTACAATATCCAATAAATATTATGTACATGAATGTCAGCACTATTAAATATGCTGCAGATAAATTAATTCCCTATTAATGAAACTTATTTTATGGTTCCTTAATAACTCAGATTTACTTTTTTTAAATTATTAGTTAATTAAAATAATTGTTTTAGAATCAAAAATATGAATTCGGAATCCAATATATTTCAAGAACACAAAAAATGGAGCGACGTTAATTCGGTTTCGCATTATTATTTAGTTGCTAATCAAGGGCAAGTAGCAAAATGTAAGAAATGCACAAAAGAAATCAAATGTCAGGGAGGATCCAAAGGTGGCCTTCAAACCCACTTGAAAACTCGACATACCATAAATTTAAAAACTAAAAGCTACGTAACAGCAGATAATGAAAATGATGCGTCTTGTTCTAGTCAAAAGCTACCAAAAACATTAAATTATTATTTTCAAAATCAAAAGAAGGAACAGTTATGTGAAATCCTGGCTCGTATGGTTGCGCGTGATGGACTACCATTTAGAATTTTCTGCTCTTCGGAGGATATAAGAAAAGGGCTACAAAAACAACTCCAGTTTAGTGACTGCTGATGCTGAAATTGAGCCAATTGAATCCCAATCTAGTGATTGTGATAGTGATGTAGATGATGACAATGACATAGAAACTGACAATGAAGAAGATAAAAAGATTACAGATGATGGTGTTGTCCTAGAGTTTGGATCTGTTGACACTGAAATAAATTTGAATTATGCTAATTTATCCCCGCTGGTAAAAAAAATTAGAAGTGTCATTAAAATTTTTAGAAGATCTCCAACAAAAATGATCAATATTTACAAAAATATGTAAAACTACTATTTGGAAAAGAATTGAATTTGCAATTGGATGTCATAACACGATGGAATAGTTTACTTATTCCATTTCACAGTGGAACATGAATCCAACAAATCATTACCATTTCTTGACCTCCGTATCATTAGAAATCCTGACCACACCTTATCCACCAGGTTGGTATACCAAACCCACCTATTCTGGCAGACTCCTTAATTATTACTCCCAACATCCGCACCACCAAAAAATTAACGTCGCCAAAAATATTATCCACCGTGGCCTATCCCCCGCTGACCCTTGCTTCCATAAAACCAACACCCACCGCATCCAAAATATCCTTTTAAAAAACAATTTCCCTCTCCATATTATTAATAAACTCATCCATGACTACAAAAACCCCCCCCAAACCCCACCCGGTCTCCACAACCTCCCTCTATCCCTGTATACAGATCCTTGCCATATATACTCTCCCTCTCAAATACAAATATCTGGTAATAATCTGGTAGTACAAATATATGTCAAACACAACTAAACAACAAAACATTTATTTTTAAGAATAATTTAACAAAATTAAATCCACCTTTTTTAATATATATTACATTAATTCGTAAAAGTGATTATTATTTTTGATGCAAATTGAAATATGATTTCAAAAAACATATATGATCCAACGTACCGTCGTCTAACCTCGATCTTATTTTTGTGGTTGAGCAGCCGAAAAGGCTCGTTCTGGCTCCACACTTGTTTGTGGTATTGTTAACAAGTATTGATAAGCAAGCTTTAGATGCACCCCCCTAATTCCGTGCTCTTCAAAAAATTGTAATTATTTTTTAAGTTTATGTTCAATTTCTAATCTTTTGTTTTGTTTCTTTGGGTTTGGAACATTCGTCATTGCTTTGTTAAACACATTCTCTAATTTCTTATTTAATGAAACAGTTGCAGTATTAATAGCGGAGAGAGATGTAACTGGTGGTTAGGGATAGCCTTTAGGATTTATATAACAGACTTCAGAGCTTTTTAATGGGAGTTATAAATCCTATCTAGGATAAACATCTTCTTCCTCAACAGTTGTCGAAGAAACTGTAAAGTTCCTACAAGGCTCCGACAGTCCGATCACAAGACTCTTCATGATTTGTAGTGGTACAGTTTGTACAGTTTTTTTTTAATCCTTAGTTGTGCCGTCTTTGAGACTGGGCGTGAAGTGAATCTACAGCCTATGCAATATCCGTGACTCGTTACTGCTCTTTATGCTGATTATACTTTAAATAATAATAAATAAATTTAAGACTTCCGCAGTAATCCAATGGTATTGCAACAGTAATGGTGGTATTGGCAACGGTAAGGAAAAAGACAACCTTATACCTTGTAGGTATCATCCTGTAATTTAGGTAATTGAAAAATGTAATGTAAAAAGGATATTTATTACCTTCAAAATTTTACAGCCTCCATTTATGACGTGCACACTCCTAATGTATGCAATGTTGTCAGTTTTAATTATTTTATAATGACAACAGACAACTGAGTTTTTTAAAGGTTGCTAAAAATCCTTGGTTATACCGTCCATCGGACGGGGCATTGGTTGAGCTCCCGACATATATCAGGTACTTGTTGTTAAAGATTCCTATCCAATTATACTTGCTAATATAAATTATAGCAATAATTTCAGACTCCCACTGTAATATCGTCCGATGAGTCATAATGGCTTTATGTTACGTTAAACAAAATCAACAGACTATGGAGAAAATACTGACAATATTGTTCAGCTTTTTATATCATCGTGTAATTTAGGTAATTGAAATAATTTAAAAAGCCTATTACCATCAAATTTTACAGCTTCCGTTGAAGACGTGCTTACCCAATGTTAACGTCTATACAATGTTGCCAGATTTAATTACTTGATCGTTTTATTGTACTCCGCAAGGTCCAGGGTCAGACAGGAGGCAGGTACCGGTACAGGTAGGTACGTGCAATTCCCCTCATCGGGTAGATCTGGGGGGGGGGGTGTCGACGGCGATTTTTACTAGATGAGACCCCCCGGAAACGGAGACGGGAATAAAGTTACATAAGATAAAAAGATAGAGACTAGTATTGGACAGAGATCAGCCTTTGTGACGGTGTTGGTTATAAATTCGAGTGCTAGTCGCCAGGGTCAGTCTATGGCGCTCCTCCATTGTCTGTTCTTTCACCCTCTCCTCCACTACCAGCTTTTCCCCTCTTATTCTCCTTTTTTATTTCCTTCGTTTTTTTTATTTACTTTTGTTTTAGTTTACTCTTTTACACAGTTATCCTCTCATTAATCCGGTAGTCATAACCACGATTGGTCGAACGATCTTTTTCCATACCCGTTTTAAATTTACCTCTCGGGTGTTGTATTTTTTTAAAAAGTTATTCACTGAAGTATATCTCCGGTTTTTATAACTTTAATTGCACGTGTTTATTACAGTGGATCCAGCATAATGGATTATATGTTAAATAACATAATCGTCTGCCGTTGTTTTGTTTTTTTAATGGAAACAAATTAAAAAATGGAAATGTGTATTTTATTTATGTATGTTTTTTTTTGTTTTTTTACGTGGGCAGGTGGAAATCTTCAAAAGACGCGGATAGGCCCGTACCTATCCGTGTGTGGGATTTTTACCCACTAAAACCACCTCCCTACACCTGTTTTCCACACACCACGAGACCGCCGTTTCTTCATGGAGTGGAATGGGTGTTCGCCGCCTCATGGCCCTTTCCAGCCCGGCTAGCTCAGTCGGTAGAGCATGAGACTCTTATATATGTATTAGATCTTTCGCCGCCTTTACCAGCCTTCTACGAGACTGCTATTAGCTTTCAAAATAATTATTTTTTTATGGGGAAGGTTATTGACCCTATGCTCAACCCCCAACCTGGAGGACCAGTGGCTGATGTGCAGTCAGAAGACTGGGCGGGCCCCTACTCTTCTGGAGACGCTGTTGTGCTATTTCCAGAATTCAGCACGTCACTAATAGTGCAATTGGTAGATCATGAAAGAACGATCCTCTACACAACAGAAACAAGAAGATTAAAATGCTATAGCCACTTATAAAAAGATTGATTTTGTTTTGTTTTTTACTTGGACAGGTGGAAATCTTCTATTCTATTTATTTCACTCACATTACAAATTTAATCAATTATTGTAATGTAATGTTACGGCAATATTTGATTTTTACTTGTTCTCATTTGTTTTATCACTGCCAAACCAAATTTTTGGAAATATATATATTTTATGTATCTCAATATAGTTGAATTTATATTAAGACAAATTGTAACGTATTTGCGAAATATTTTGAGGAATTGCTATACTGTGAGAAGCCTGGGGAAAGGATGACAATGATCGATAACACTCCCACGGAAGAGGAATCGTATCCACCAGATGATGAGGAACTGGATGGGATCATCACGTCCCTAAAGAACAACAAAGCGGCAGGAAAAGACGGTGTGCTTGCCGAGATGTGGAAGTTGACTGGGGGTGATTTCAGAAAGATAATCATGGAGCTGATGATGGATGGCTGGAGCGAAGAAAAGATTCCCCAAAGAATGGAAAACAGCCTTGATACACCCGTTACTGAAATAGGGTGATAAAACTTATGTCAATAATTACAGGGGGATCTCCGTACTACCGCACAGTGGAACGAACCAACGCATTTGTTGGACATTGGACCAATTCTCTAATAACTAAATTTGTTCTCTATTTTGATTTTAAATTATACTTTATACTTCTTCTCAACAAAATCCATAGATAAATTTATTGTGAAATCAAATCTTATATAAAAAATTCTGAATTGAAATATAAATTTTTCTAAAAACTCATATTTTTAAAGCAATCCACTGTTTGAGGTAATGCATTAAATTAATCGTGGACTTACTGGAAAAACACACATCCATAATAAGATATTTTAGGCAAATAAAACTTGGGATTATTTCAAACGTCTGGGATTTTTCGGTGAAAATTGGGTGATAAAATTAAATAATCAATTGCGAAAATCGCTCAAAATCGCCCAAAAAACTACCTTCACAGTAAATAACTAGAATGTTTGAAGTTTTTTTTCCATTAGTCGGATTTTGCTACTAGGTGCTATTTTCCGAGAAAATGATTTTTTCTTTTTATTTTATGGGCCTTGAGAATTAATTTAAAATAATTTCTGTTGATATTGGCGTCTACTTTTCGCAAGTTTTCTTTTTTTTACCAGTTTTTGTTTACATTCATTTATCCGAACAACCCACATCTAACATAATAGTATTAACAATGAAACTCAGTTTGCGTGTGGTATTTGAACGACATATGTGTAATGGTGCACATAGGTGCAATAGTCCTACAACAAATCGTCAAGTTTTTAATTTTTGATTTATTTAATTTTTATTTCCTTATTTAAATGAAACAATTTTATATAGGCACTTACATTTATTATAATTTTGATGTATCAATTATACCTAGTATATTAACTAACAAAAGTAATTATCAATTATTTTATTAATTTTGTTTAATAATTAAATTATTTGGTTTGTTACTTTTTCCTTTGTGTAATTTTATTTAATACCTATGTATCTGTCTTTCCATAGAATACTGTATTGTACCTATTCTCGTAGTATGTTGGTACAATAAATGGTACAATGTTTGATACTAAATAATCTAACATCGAAATATCAAATTTAGAATTTTTACATTATCCTAAAAGGTTTGATCCTGTTTATCATATAATTAAATAGTTCCTTCAAAAAGCTTTAAAACCGTAGCAATAGCCTTATTCTAGGAGAACCAGAAGTGGAGATATTAATGAATGTCCAGACGCTCCTAACGCTCGTTCCACTGTGTACCGGTCACCTACAAAAGATTTTCTAAAGCTTTACTATACAGGTTATACCCACAAGTAGACTCCAAGGTCGGAGAATACCAAGGGGGTTTCAGGAAAAATAGATTTTTTCAGGAACAAATTTTGAGCCTTAAGCTACTAATCAAACACTACAGGACTAAAAGTAAAAAGAATCTTTAAATCTCTTTGGTCAACTTTACGAAGGAATATGATTCGGTAGATAGGAAAACGCTGCTTGAGGTACTAAAAGACTACGGAGTTGACCAGAAGACTAGAAATTTGATAAGGCTAACGATAACAGGGACTGAATCTAAAGAAAAATTCCGGGAAAGTATGAGCGAACCATTTCCGATCAAAACGGGACTCAGAAAAGGAGACGGTTTGTCTCCAGTGCTTTTTAACGTGATACTGGACAAGATCATGAAGGAGCTTTGGAAAATCAACAATTCAGGTGCAACCCTAGGGACTAAGAACAATCACGTCAAAGTTAAATCCCTCGCATATGCGGACGACCTTGTCCTTTTAGCAGACAGGGGAAGAGGCAATTGCTCAAATAAACACCCTCTCGGAAGTAGCGAGGAAAGCAGACTTACAAATATATTTTGAGAAAACGGAACTGAAGACTACAGACTCGGGTTATAAAAAGAAAAAGGTTGAAACTAAATTTATGTATAAATTTATTAAACTAATAATTAAAAACTAATGAATGTATTTTATTTATGTATGTGTGAATTTGTTGTTGTTTTTTTTACTTGGACAGGTAGAAATATTCTATTCTATTTATTTCACTCCCGTTACAAATTTAATCAATTGTTGTAATGTAATGTTAGGGCAATATTGAATTTTCTGCCTCTATTGTATCACGTTAATTTTTGGAAATATATATATTTTATAAATCTCAAAATAGTTGAATTTATATTAAGACAAATTGTCTTAATAATTTGTTCAAAATGCCTTTTAAAAACACCAATTTTTGATAAGTTACAGGAGACGCTGTTGTGCTATTTCCAGAGTTAAGCGTCCCTCATATAGCAATTAGGCAATTGGTAGATCAGGAAAGAACAAGAACCTCTACACAATAGAAACAAGAAGATTAAAATGGTATGGCCACTTAAAAATAATGGCAGAGGAAAGGAGGAAGAGAGGACGACCCAAAAAAAGATGGTTACAGGATCTGGAGGAGAGCATGGCAGCGAAGGGACTTTATATATATAATTGTCAATTATTACCCATTGGGAGAGCTATAACTTGAATTAATTACAGCTTTTTACATTGTCTTGTTTACTTTGAGCAGTGCACGTTCTAACAATCAGGTAAAGTATAGAGTAAAATTTCATCTTTTTTTTCCATAAATGTTTCATAAAGGATGTTTACATGAAGGGGTGCCTACATTCTCTCCCTGGTGCCGAAATATCCTGAAATATTCCGCTATATTAAAGCTCCTTCCTTCAAAGACTATTGGTCACAAAATTTACGTTACGATAAAATTGCAAATATTATGCCCCTCAATGATTTCAAGGCAATTTACACTTTAGTAATAATAAAACCATTGGTAACGGTGATCACTTTTTCAAAGTTAGGCCCCACTTCTTGAAATAGAAACTCATTTCAGGACATTGAGCCTGAAAAAGGCAACTTAATCGATGATCCCGTACAAGGGAAATAGGGCAAGCTCGGAAAAGCAGTACGTCCCAAAAAAAAAAAAAACAAGAAATGGGGATTTCAACTTTTTGTTCGGGCAGGGGTCTCTAGTATCATTTATGATTTCTTGATTTATTCCGGCTCATCCGATAGCACATTTAAAAATATCAAATTTAGTAATCATGAACATCGATTCCTACTATCCTCAAAGGGTCGTCTTGCTTTGTGCAAATCTATTTAAGATAAACAAACCACTTTCATCAATTTATTTTTGATAATTAGTTTACATCACTGAAGGTTTTAGTATGTTTGAGAAACCAATTCTGCATACTGAGTTTAGGGACAATAAGATAACACCAATTAAGGGGGTTGAAACTGACTGCTGACAAAGTAGATAAAAAAAAGGAAGTTTTGAGGAATACTTTGACAAAAAAAAAAATGTTGTCAAGTGGATGGACAACAAACTATATGTGCCCAATTTGAAGCATTTAGTACTAGCCAGGGAACCGGACAATGTATGACTTATCACACATCCCTGGAACTTCCAGGAAAATTAAAAAAAGAAGGAAGGAATAATTCATACCATTTGAAGTATGAGCCCATTTTAAAATACAAATAAACAAGGAAAACAAGATTTATCATCCCAATTCACTTGTGTCTCTTTAAGGGTTACACATATATATATATATATTACTTATATAGTTCCAAAAACAAAATATTTAAAAAAGGAAAATAAGGAAGAATCGACTCGCACGAGAACTGGTTTAATACTGACTTTATTGCTATTTTGATTCTCTATTTATAGTAGCTACATGGTAACAGCTTTTGACAATGCCATCTTGATATTAGAGAAAACCTCAACCTTCCGTCACCAGACTGCTCCCTGGATGTGTCAAAAAATTAAAGATCTTCAAAGGAAGCGTGATGCGGCCCGAACACGCTTTAGACGGATAAGGTTAACTGATGACTATCAAGCGTTTAGGGCTCTCCGCAATTTGACACAGTCGACAATCAGGCAGGCAAAACCAAATACTTCCACGAAGCCCTTTCATCTGCTCCCGATTCTAAATCCAAATGGCATCTCCTACGAAAGCTTTCTCTTCTTAATTCATCTTCTTCTAGGCCCTTTCCAGCCTCTCCCAATGAAATAAACTCATATTTTTTGTCCACCTCAGTTAATACCTACTTCAAAATCATCCTCTCCCGTATTTTTCCTAGCACCATCTTTCAACCCTGACAACTTTTACTTCGCTGACATTTCACCCAACGACATTATTTCCTCTGTTCTGAAATCCCACTCCAACTCCACAGACTTCGATGGGATTCCTGTCAAACTGCTAAAATCCTGCCTACTCGATATTATACCTGTCCTACGCTTTATATACATTTTTTCACTGCAAAACGGAGTATTCCCAACCACCTGGAAAAAAGCCATAGTCGACCCTATCAATAAATACTCAAACCCTGTCTCACTCAAATACTACCGCCCAATCTCAATCCTTTCCAAGCCTCAAGAAAGAAACGAAGTTGTTGGCCGTAGAGATGGACTTCTGGAGACGCTGTTGTGCTATTTCCAGAATTCAGCTCGTCACTAATAGAGCAATTGGTAGATCAGGAAAGAACGATCCTCTACACATCAGAAACAAGAAGATTAAAATGCTATAGCCACTTATAAAGAGATTGATTTTAGATAAGGTGGGTGACTCGTTGAAGGTCAGCCGCATTTGGTCCAATGTTTAAACGAAATCTACCGTTAGATCTCAATTTGTGTGTGAAAGTGAGTCTTTAAAAGCCTGAAAGCAAAGAGCACTATTATCTATGGGAATAGAAAGATCATGAATTTTATTTCATATTTGTTTGATAGTTTTGTCGTGAATTTGGATGCAAAACTATAATTTACAAACTAAAAAAAAAAATATTACGCGACGATAATATCAATTAACAAGAATATTATTATTATTATTATTATTATGCGAGCGGATAATTAACAAGAACACATTTAAAATCAATTAGAAACGAAAGGAGATTCAGCCCTATTCTTTTTTGTAAAAAAAATAAATAATACACACAACTTTTCGAGGAGTGTTTAATGTTTTTTTTATGGAAACAAAAAAAAATGGAAATGTGTATTTTATTTATGTATGTGTTGTTGTTTTTTTTGTTTTTTTACGTGGGCAGGTGGAAATCTTCTATTCTATTTATTTCACTCACATTACAAATTTAATCAATTATTGTAATGTAATGTTACGGCAATATTTGATTTTTACTTGTTCTCATTTTTTTTATCACTGCCAAAACAAATTTTTGGAAATATATATATTTTATGTATCTCAATATAGTTGAATTTATATTAAGGCAAATTGTAACGTATTTGCGAAATATTTTGAGGAATTGCTAAACTGTGAGGAGCCTGGGAAAAGGGTGACAATAATCGATAACACCCCCCCCCCCGGAAGCGGAATCGTATCCACCAGATGATGAGGAACTGGATGGTATCATCGCGTCCCTAAAGAACAACAAAGCGGCAGGAGAAGACGGTGTGCTTGCCGAGATGTGGAAGTTGACTGGGGGTGATTTCAGAAAGATGATCATAGAGCTGATGATGGATGTCTGGAGCAAGGAAAAGATTCCCCAAAGAATGGAAAACAGCCTTGATACACCCGTTACTGAAATAGGGTGATAAAACTGATGTCAATAATTACAGAGGGATCTCCCTACTACCGGTCACCTACAAAAGATTTTCTAAAGCTTTACTATACAGGTTATACCCACAAGTAGACTCCAAGGTCGGAGAATACCAAGGGGGTTTCAGGAAAAATAGATCTTGTCAGGAACAAATTTTGAGCCTTAAGCTCCTAATCAAACACTACAGGACTAAAAGTAAAAAGAACCTTTTTATCTCTTTCGTCAACTTTACGAAGGAATATGATTCGGTAGATAGGAAAACGCTACTTGAGGTACTAAAAGAATACGGAGTTGACCAGAAGACTAGAAATTTTACAAGGCTAACTGAATCCAAAGTTAAATTCCAGGAAAGTATGAGCGAACCGATCTCCGATCAAAACGGTACTCAGGCAAGGAGACGGTTTGTCTCTATTGCTTTTCAACGTGAAACTGGACAAGATCATGAAGGAGCTTTGGAAAATCAACAATTCAGGTGGAACCCTAGGGACTAAGAACAATCACGTCAAAGTTAAATGCCTCGCATATGCGGACGACCTTGCCCTTTTAGCAGACAGAGGAAGAGGCAATTGCTCAAATAAACACCCTCTCGGAAGTAGCGAGGAAAGCAGACTTACAAATATCTTTTGAGAAAACGGAACTGATGACCACAGACTCGGGTTTTAAGAAGAAAAAGGTTGAAACTAAATACGGGAAAATTAAAGTGACGCAGAGATTTAAATACCTCGGAGAAATCATATGCAGCAATGGGTCGGATGGAGAGGGTTTTAAGGAGAAAGTCGCCAAATTGGAGAAATTAAGCATCGCCACCAGTAAGTTTTCTACAACAAGAACCTATCTATTAATGCTAGGATACGACATTATAATACAATCATCAAGCCGGTGATACTTTATGGAACAGAAACCTCTTGTCTTCCCAGCCTAGAGAGGCTTCTGAAAATATAAAGAAGAATTCTCAGAAGAATCTACGGACCTAGGAGAACACCTGAAGGATACAGGTTGAGGTCGAATGAAGAAATTTATAGGGAAACAACGGACTTAGAAACTGACGTTAGGATGGGACGGCTAAGGTTCTATGGACACATGATGAGGATGAATCCTGAAAGACTGAACCATAAAATTTTTCACCGAATCCACTGTCACAAAAATGCAACGGGATATTTTAAACAACTTAGGGATGATATGGACCAAGGGTACCTGTAATGAAGCTGCTCTCCAGAAGAGCTCTTTCTCAGGCGAAGGATTCTCGAAGACTGAGCGACACACTCTGAGTGTCCAGATCCTCTCCTTTCCTCGGGGGTGGGGAGTTGATACTTCTCCTATGTCTCCCAGCTGTCTGGGTCAACAGGACTTCATTCCTCTGGGGTTACAGTTTAAAAAAAAATAATGTTTAAAATTCTCAACAAAGAAGTTAACATTATTCGATAAAAAAAAACAGAAGGAAGAAAACATGGGTAAAACTTGCTTTAATTGTCTTCCAAACTTAAAAAAAAAAGGAGAATTGACTCTTGGATTAGAAAAATACAGGCATTTTTTTAATCAAATTCAGGGTTGTCGCTTCCAGTTGAGTTACAACAAGTTTTAACTGCTTATTCGTTCCATTTTTAATATTTTCCAAAAATACAAGTAATCGTGAGCTTTTATATGGAAAAGAGGATGTAATTATGGGTAATGAATAGATTTCGGTAATCATTTCATCAAAAAATAAAAGTTTCAACTAACATTTCGAAGTATAGATGATATATGTGGAAGAATATATCACTCAAGACATATATGTTTTTTGAAACGTTCATTTTTAGGTGGAATGATTACTGAAGTATACACATTTCCCATAATTACATTTTCTTTTCCATGCTAATGCTCATGATGACTTTTATTTTTGGAAAATATTAAAAATGAAAAGTTGAAACTTGTGATTCTACTCGAATCGAGGTTTTTTTTTGCGAAAGTTGCTCGTGAAAATTCATATATATAGGAGGCGATCTCGGAAAATGTTATTTCAACCACCCTTAACTATTTTCTAATTTCATAGTTTATTTTCGTCTCTACATATGTGATAAGTGACTAATTAGAGATTATATTGATAATAAGGGAAAACTTGTTCACTATTATTTTTACTTATTTATTTATTAATACTGAGGGGAGATGGGGCAAAATCGGTCTTTCCCACCCGAATGGGTCTTTCCGAAATTGGCCCGGTAATCAAATCAGGAGAGCTTAAATCAGTGGTTGACTATTGCTTATTATTTATTTATTTATTATTAAAAGGACGGTGATTAATAGTAGATAATAATTTTTTTTTAATTCGTGAGACGATGTAATTTTATTGCCAAAATGTAGGGATGGGTAAGATTGAATCAATCTGATTGTATCAATCTGACCGTATCTGATACTTGTATCAATTGATACAAAAGTATCAGGTACATTTCGATTGTATCTGATACTTGTATCAAGTACTTTTCAGTATCAAATACGAAGTATCAGATTGATACAACCTTACCCATCCCTAGTAAGCACGCCCTTTCTTTTACATATGTTTGATTTTACACATGTGACCGGCCGATAACGCCGGTTCAGTGTTACTGAATTGTGAAATTGTTATTTTTATAACATTGAGCTGACTAAACATTGGATCTTGCCCAAAAGGGTATACATTTGTTAGAACCTCGGGTGACCAATCCTAGATTGGGGTGGGGGGACTGTGATTATCTGCCGGCCTAAGGTTCCAACTCTAATTTCTCTGTTATTGTCACAACTTTCTCAGTACCTCTCGAGAATATTCTGGTTCTAATATTTCCAAATTTAGTTTAAAGAAAATTTCAAAATCATAACTTTAATTTTGAGACGTTGTAAAGATTTTTATTTGCCTTTTTTACCAAAATTATGCTCACTATAATGTGTTTGTTATATTATTTACAGTGAATTGAGTACGTGTATACTAACTACTTAAGTGATTCCTCTTCCTATCCACAACTTTTTGTGCTCTTGTGGATTTTTTTTTTTTTTTTACGTGGGTAGGTGGAAATCTTCAAAAGACGCGAATAGGCCCGTTCCTATCCGTTTGTGGGATTTTTACCCACTAAAACCACCTCCCTACACCGGTTTTTCATACTCCACGGGACCGCCGTTATTTCTGTTAATTTCTGTACAATATTGTTATTGTTAAAGGACCTAGTCCCAGACTAAAATTATTTTTCTATTCTGTCTATTTCAGGCTAGGTCGATTGGCGGGATAATATTTTGGCGCTGTTTTGCTTAAAGAAACTTAATTTTTGGAAAGTTATTAATACAACTCTTTCTGTTTCTTGACTTTTTGGAAAATTATATCAATACTGGCTTTTGCCCACAACTTCGTCCGCGTTCATTTTAAATAGAAATCTACTTTGAGTTTAAACGGAGAGTGAATTTTGAATTCCATAAATGAGCTCCATATTATAAACAATGGCTTAGAGCAATTGTGAATTGAGCCAGCCTACAAATACTTATCCCTTTGTTGATAGATAGGGATTAACTGTCCTATAAAATATTAAATGGCATAATTACAGGACTATCGTTAAGTTTTCTATTGAAATCCGCCTTATAATATCAAAAACTGTAATATCTAGGGGTTCATTTTGCAAAATCAACAATCATGTTACGATTTCTCATATTTTACTCTTTTAGAGGTCTATTTTCAAAAAATGAAAGTCACATATTTCTTTATTTTTTATGTAGAAGCTAAATCTAAAATTTTATTTTGCTCGCATTAAATTTTTTTATTTTTTTATTACAAACGTTTGTCACCCTTTTCACCCTCACCCTCGTGAGTAGGGTGGGCGTTTGGATGACTCTCCTTACCTGGAAACTATGCCCTCCCTCCTTAGGGCAAACTAAAAAAATAAAAATAATTGCTACCCTTATAACTCAAGAACGCCTGGACCGATTTATATTTTTCTTGGTTATTCTTTTTTTTTGGCCGAAAGCCAGTCCTAAATGGTTCGAATCAACGAAATCGGTCCATACCGATTTCCGTCCATACCGACCAGGCGTTCTTGAGTCATTAGGTCAGTAACTAACACTACTCTCTTTTATATATATAGATGAATTTATGTTAATACAAATTGTGATTTTAATATATGGGTGTTTCTCTGCTATTTGGACACTTGCCCATACAAGACTGTCCTAAGCAATTTTTTTTAAATGTTGAGAATGTTTAATAATAAATTGAAGGGCAATTTTAAATTAAATATATTTCTTTGAAAAACCCACTTATTTTTGTCCTAGTTTTGAGTTATAGACGATTTTATCCAAATTCGTGACAGGGGACTGTTGTAAACGATTAGGGGTATGTTTTTATGGATAAGAACTTTTGGTGACACTAAATTAATAAATATTAAAACTGTAAAAAATATTAAAATATTGTAATGTAAACGAGCGTCTACGGTGCGCGCATGCGCCTTGTGATCTATGTCAGTGGAACAAGTGCAGTGTAGCTGTCAACTACGAAGTTAGTGCGTATACGCCGGCCGGCAGTCATGACTTTAAACTTACACTCATCTAAACTTGCTGCATCAGGTGTAAACGAATCCAAAGGATAGTAGAAGAAGATCAAGCAGTGTACAAGTTACTCCGAAGTGAGTGCAGTGTAGAAGTTAACTCTGAAGTGAGTGCCGGCCGGTCATTAAACTTACACTCATCAAATAAACTTGTTGCGTAAGCAACAGAAGTAAACCAATCCATAGGATAGTAGGAGAAGATCAAGCATATATTATGATTAAAGAAATCATATAAACTGTATTTGTAAGTGATTTAAACCAACGCTAATTAAAAAGAATGTTTTTTTATTACCAGATTGACTGTATTTTCTTTCATAACCCCCCGTATTAAACTTACTTTATTTTTATACACAAACAAGAACAAATATTTCAGTTTGAAACTAATCAAATTTTGTTTCTAATTCTTACGTATTATTTAAATAATTTGTTTGCAATAAATCAAGAATATTAAGAGAATCATCTTTTTAGAATAATAGTATTTTTAAGATACAAATTGTATGACACTTAAGTCAGTCTTTATAATGATTACAAAATTAAATAATAACAAAGAAATATAACCTCTGCTACCTAATTATCACAATCAACATTCTAAGTAGTTGAAACATATTTTGAAACATTTGTACATTTAAAGTAATTAGCATTAATTTCGCAACGTCTTACAGAAAATGAGCCTTAACATTACACACTTCAGGAATAAATCTTAAAATTAACTTATTTTTCAAAAACAGAACGAATATTGGAAAATAATAAAATACTGTTGCAACTTCTCCAGTATTTGGTCAAAACTGACATCAGAAATATCATCTTCATCCATTCTGAACGTGTGGCCTTTATCTTCACAAATTTTCATAAAAGTGACTGTTAGTTCACCATCATTATCATCTAACAGGAGCATAACGATATTCCTTGTTTCTAACGTTGAACCTGACTAAACGTAATCACCATTGTTGTATTCCTGTTGGCTGCTTGTACTAAGCCCTACAATATTCTCAAAATGAGTATTGAAATTGTGACACTGTCGTGAAATGTTGGTTTCTGTAATAATGTTACTATCCAGTGAGATATGTGCTGGCCTGGTTTCGTCTTCGGAGTCTGTGTTAGCGTCCTCGACGCGCAGTTTTTTAACTTGGTAGTTAATAACCCCTAGGTTAAAATGGTGGTGCCATTCTTCTTCACAAGAACAGCTTAAACTGTCTTTCATTCTCCATAATTTATGTTTTTTTAACTATTTTACCAGATACAACTTTCTTTAAAATCTCTTTCTCTTTTTGTGTTTTCTAATCTGCATAGTTTTCTTTTAATTTTTTATTCAAAACTTCTCCAAAAAGTGCCTTTTTTACAAAATCTTTGCGTGTTGATGGAGTATCACACATTCTTGTAAGTTTTGTGTTAGGTGTCTCATCATTTTGATTATTATTACTAACTTTTTTTTCAAACACTATAACCTCTTTTTATACTTTTCCAAAATCATCTAAACTTATCACATTAACGAAACAAATGTGTGGCTACATTCTTCATAATCAATTCTTTTAAACAAATATTTGTTATTAAAACTCTTAAAATAGGAAAAAAATGGCTAACCAGGGGAGTGTCTTATCGAACAGCCGAGGCACGTGGTTCACTAGAAGACGTCCCCAGGGCAGACCTAGGCTAACATGGACGGACCACATCTCCAAGCTGGGACAACAAAGAGGACAAGGGCGGAATGCCTCGAAGACCCTGGCCAGGAACCGGGATGCGTGGCGGGCATGGACGAAGAAGGTTATAAATAAAATGATGAAGGTTGAAAATAAAACGAAATTGGCCAATAACATATACGGGTGTTTCTCCGCTATTTGGAAACTTGCCTACTCAAAAGTGTCCTAACCAAATTTTATTAAATATTGAGAATATTTGTTAATAAAATGAAGGACCATGTTATATTAAATATATCTCTTTGAAAATCCCACTTATTTTCTTTCTGGTTTTTGAGTTATTGACAATTTTATCCAAAATCGTGACAGGGGGGACTGTTTTAAACGCACAGGGGAATGTTTTTATGAATTAGAACAAATATTTCAGTTTGAAAGTAATCACATTTTGTTTCTAGTTCTTAAGTATTATTTAAATAATTATTTTAGAAATAAATCAAGAATATTAAAAGGAATATCACTTATTATTTATTTCTTTACCTTTAAGTTATTAACATTAATAAATGTTCTTAACATTTGTGTTCAACTTGGTAAAATCATCTTCTTAGAATAATAGTATTTTAAAGATACAAATTGTATGGCACTAAAGACAGTCTTTATAATGATTAAACAATAAGAAAGAAATATAACCTCTGCTAACTAACTATCACAATCAACATTTTAAGTAGTTGAAACATATTTTGAAACATTTGTACTTTTAAAGTAATTAGCATTACTAGTAGCGTTAGCTGTAGCCTTTCACAAGGGCTTACAGAAAACTAGCCTTAACATTGCACTTCAGGAATAAATCTTAAAATTAACTTATTTCTCCAAAACAGAAACGGATTTTGGAATATAATAAAATAATCTTCTGCCATTTGGAGTAAGATCTATCTGTGGTAGCTTCTCCAGTATTTGGTCAAAACTGACATCAGAAAATATCATCTTCAGCCATCCTGAACGTGTGGCCTTTATCATCACAAATTTTCATAAAAGTGACTGTTAGTTCACCATCATTATCATCTACAGGAGCATAACGATATTCCGTGTTTCTGACTAAAACGTAATCACCATTGTTGTATTGGTGTTGGCTGCTAGTACTAGTGTTAGGTGTCTCATCATTTTGATTATTATTACTAACTTTTTCTTTCAACAGCTGTAACCTCTTTTTATACTTTTCCAATTTCTGTTTGTATTCCTGAATCTTATGGTCTTTTTCTATCTGTATCTTTTCACGTTATTTTTCGCCTCTTTCTTTCTTGCTGCAACTGATGATCTTGAAGGTGCCCCGACATTCCACTGGGGGATCTATTGAATCAGGTGTATTTTACCTTATAAAAGTATTTTTTATTTCTTTCAAGTTTTTTTTCTTTGCGCGATACTTAGTACAATGCTCTTTCCAAGTTTTTTTTACTGCCTTATGCTCGCGACGACTCATACCCTTAACTAATTGTCTTGTGCCTTTTTCTTTTTTCTTTTGGTATCGCTGTCTTTCTATTTCTTTCATTTCTTATTTTATGTGAGTCATTTTTAAGTCGCTGATATCTTAAACGTTCAGCTATACGTTTTTGTTCTAATATTTCTTCTCTTGTTTTGGGTGGCATTTTGAGATACTACCTAAGAAAGAGGCGATATTGTTAATGATTTTGATAATAGATGCGCAATCTGGCATGTCAGACTAGACAAAGCGTAAAGAAAACAGTCCCCTGCGTTATAAAAAGTCCCCTGTGATATGAAGTGACAGAGGACTGTCGGCCAGGGGACTGTCATTTTCACATGTAAATTGAATAAAACAAAATCATCTAAACTTATCACATTAACAAAACAAATGTGGCTACATACTTAATAATCAATTCTTGTAAACAGATATTTGTAATTAAAACTCTTAAAATAGGAAAAAAATGGCTTGCCAGGGGACTGTTTTATCTAACGGGCGAGGCACGTGTTTGACTAGCAGACTCACTAGTGGCACTAACAAAATGGCAACTGCCCGCCCATACACCCCAACGAACTTCACACTGATTGTGATCCGTTTCACGATGTTAACGTTTCGCGCCAATAAACAGGGGACTGTTAAAAAAATTTTAAGACAGCATTCACGTCGAGATTTTTTGATTAAATGTTTATAGTAAGTATATAATTGTGATTTATAAAGATGTTGACCGTTTTAAAAAAAATATTTTAATACATTTTATTTATTATCAACAGCAAACAAAAATAATATTGGTCACAAGACTTGAAATTCGGGAAAAGGGACATACCAGGGGACTGTTTTTGAGGAGTTTGAGGTTGATTAAAATAAATATTACATTAATAAATTACTAAATAAGCTGTGGCGTGTCAAGAATATCTAATACTTTGTCATTATTCATACATAAAACTGAGAAATATTAAAATTGATTATATAAAATTTGCTTGGGACAACGATTTTCCATTTAGTAGAGAAACGCCCATACGTATTCGGACGAATAATTAAGAATGATGGTTCAAGTCTTAAATAATATTAAATTATAATGGCACTAATAAAAATTATATTTATTTAAAAATTAAAAACAAGTATTTAATAACTTATTTAAGTAAGATAATTTTAAAAGTGACAGGATACTTCTCGATGGGCAAAGGAGACAGTCTCAGCCCTCTGCTCTTCATCATATTCATGAATATAAAAAATAAATATGTAAGAGAAGAACAGCAAGTGTATCGATTGGTTATTGGAAAGACTCCAGGAGACGACAAAGATGGGGAGGGACAGAGAAAAATGCAGATCATGAGGTAGAACAACACGAAGCAGAATGGAACTTGGAGGAGGTAAAAGAAGGAGAAAATACTTACCTATGAGATAGGCAGGATTCCAAACCACCCATGAGGTTCTGCCAGTGGTTTCGTTACCCATTTTTTTTAGTGGATGGTTCGCATCACTGAATCCAGTAGCAGGAATGGTTGCCTGCTAATGAAATCAGTTTTGCCCTATGCAACCACTCAACCTTCAGTCCCTGCTCCCACATCATCAATCCGTCGTCCTCGATTCTTCTTCCCTCCTGTTCATCCTTAAGAGCATTTTCTTCGACAGTCTGTTTGGCTCTATCCTCTCTACTAGATCAAGAGTTCTATAGTCTTGGAGGCCATGAATTCTATGGAAAAGGAACCCTGGATAAGCCTCAAAACTGTGGTGGAAGAATTTCTAGGCAATAACAAAAACCCCAAGGACCCATTTACTGAAATTTGGTGGAACGCTTGCTGAAAACTTTCCAGAACCTCGGCTTCCTCATGAGCGTAATGGTTCATTTTCTTAATTCTCACATTGACTATTTCCCCCCAAATTTAGGGTATTACAGTGAAGAACAAGGATGTTCCACCAGGATATAAAAGTGATCGAGGAAGGTTACCAAGGGAAGTGGCATACAACCATGATGGCTGATTACTGTTGGAACCTAGGAAGGGACTCTGAAGGCGAAAGAACATCCAGAAAGTCAAGAAAAAGAAAATTCTACAGGGACTAATTTGTACTTCAATTGAACCAAAATTTGTTAAAAATATAATATATATTATTGATATATATAATAAATATTGAACCAATTGTCCTATTGAACCTATTAAATATAATAAATATTGAACCTAAATATTGATGTTTCATTAAGAACTTATGTTTAATTAAAGATTTGAGTTTGTATTTTACTTCTCATTTTCCTTTAAATTAACCTTTGAAGCCAGGTCCCGTGTTTCATCTGATAGGGAAAAGCTGAATCTAAAATTGAGTTCAGCTTGAAAACACAATTTAAGTTTTTAAGACATTGATCAAGAATTTAATAAATCCAGCATTGTGTTGTAAGGAAATGAAGAGGTTACTATGTTTGTAACTGTGTGTTATCTAAGTGAGTAGGAATGAAAAGAATGATATCGGATTCTGTTCAAATCAGCAACCAATGGGACATTAAGGCCATTATGGACTACTTTGTTCATAACAAAGTAAGGAGCATTGAGGATTTTACGGAGGAGTGTATGAGTGTATTGTGAGGGAAAATCGACTAAAAACTCGCTTTTGTTGCTTGAACTAAAAAGTACAAAATGAATACTAGTTTAAAATCACGCTTAAATAGGAAAAATAGCTAAAAAGTAGGAAATAATTCTCTTTTCCAAGATTTTGGAATATATCTTGCTTGGCACACTTACAGTGGCGGCAAAAAGTATTTGCACACCCAGTTTTTATAAAACTGTCGGTCATAAGGGAAATAAAAAGTATATTTAAAACTAAAACAAATCTATCTGTGTACAATAATTAACTTTTTAGATTAATGGGGAAAAATAAAAAAATAAAATAAAATCCTCTGGCAAAAAGTATTTTCACACTTTGTGTACTATCACTAACATCCTTTGTTTACTTTTCATTAATTCTTTACCAGTATTATCTATTCTATCTAATGTTTTCCTACACTGCTAAACCATTATCAACTAAATTCTTTAGTCACTGATTAACTATCAGGCCGAAAATAAGTGAATTGAGTTTGGGAACTCGTGAAAAAATTAATTTGTTGCGGGGTCGACAAAAATATCATATCGTGTGATTGCAGATTTATTAAGTATTTGTTTACGGTCAGGTAAGTCATAAAGAGGTATGAGGAACGTGCGACAACTAAAACCAGTGAGCGAAAAGGCCGTCCGAAAAAGTATAATTCCAAGATGAGAAGAAAGATAAAAAATTAAACTATGAACCATCCCTTAGTAAGTTCTCGAGACCTGGCTAATATGGTCCATATAACTACTGGTGTTCAGGTTAGTGACAGGACTATCAGATACTGCCTGAATTATGAATACCTTCATGGTAGAGTACCTCGAAAGAAACCTTATATAAATGAAATCGACCGTAAAAAGCTTCTTGTTTTTGCCGGAGAATATTTACATAAGCCGCATAGCTTTTGGGAGGATGTCATATTCTCTGATGAAACCAAGTTCAAATTGTTTTGGTCCGATGGACAGAAGAGTATTTGGAGGTGGCTTAAGGAAGAATTGAAATAGCAAAATGTTTCTGATACAGTAAAACCTGGTGGTGGATATGTTAAGGTATGGGGGGGGGTGTCTCATACCACGGTGTGGGAAATCTGGTTTCCATTGACGGAATTTTAAATGCTGAGGGTTATGTGAACATTTTGCGCCATAACCTGCACGCAAGTGCCGAAAAAATGAATATCCGGTATCAATATTGTGTTCCAGCAGGACGATCCGTAAAACACTCCCAACAAAACCAAGGAATGGTTGATATTTAATATGCGAAGACAGCTGCTGCCCTCCTCAATTATCTGGCATAAACATTATAGAAAATTTATGGCACATCTTGCATCAGAATGTGAGAAAGCATCACATCACTGGAAGACACCATTTGAAACAAGCGCTGGTCCAAGAATGGGAAACAATCAGTCTTGACTTGGTTAAAAACATGATCCACTCCATGCCCAGACGTCTACAGGCAATCATTGATGCCAATGGACATTTTTAAAAGTCTTTTAACTAAATTTATATTTATTCATAATAAAAAAATAATGGGAAGTTTGCAAATAATTTTTATCAGAGGATTAGATTATTTTTTTTATTTTTCCCCATTAATCTAAAAAGTTAATTATTTTACGAATATAGAATTGTTTTAGCTTTAAATATACTTTAAAAATCCAACGTTTCGAATCATTTTATTATCTTTCCTCGAAAAAATTATTATTTTCAAAATGATAAAACCGTGAAAGTAATACCGTTGAACTTGTGTGATTTTCTCCGGCTTAACAATTTTTGGAAAATTTATTTTTCATTGTATGATATGATTCTTTTCAGATACATTTAAATCTGTCTAATGGTAATTGTTTTTAATTTGAGACGGGTCTATTTGGAGTATTTTAGGTTAAAAAAAACACGGCAAAAATAGGAAATCGCAAAAGTAATGTAATGTTACCCAAACTGCATTTTTTTTAAATTTGCGTTAAGTTTATTAAAAAGTAGCTGGCTGCCCCAACTGTGCCTACCTTCCTGTCCTCAGTGACAGTTTGAATTCAGCCGTTGTATTAACTACACGCCTCTGTTGTCGGCAATCTCTTTTGTATTACTCAGTTTATAAGCCATTTCATTTATTTTGATCTGTATTTTCATCTTTAATGGTCTAATGGTCTTGGGGTTGTAAAACCAAATTTTTTATAGAGTTTGAGATATATATATATATATTCGTGCTTTTGTTGATTTGTCGCGCATGGTCCTGTCTGAGTTTTGATATGTGCTGTTAATTTAGAGTCTCAGTAAGGATTGGATCCAAGAAAAAAAAATCGACCCCCAACTCACCTCATAATATTTTACTGTGCATCAAAGGAAACGAGTCAAAATTCTCAAAATAGGTCAAGTATCATCATTATTTTTCTTATAAAGTACTTCCGGGGTGGACCGTGTCATGTTGGTTTATAGCACCAACACAGGGGATAAAAATATCTTAGAGTCGTCTTCGTCATCAGCATCTGTTAATTTTTGCTTGTATTGTGTTTGATGTGAACCATCACTGCCCCACGTGGATATTAAAGTGAGACGCTGCTTTTCGAAGTCAGATAATGTTTCAACTACTTCTTTCAAATAGATAATCAGTCCCGAAACCGTATGATTCAGCAACGCATAAGGTTTTATTTCCAAGCCCGTTTCCGTAACCCTTATTTAATTCGACTGGGTAGCAAGGGTAAATTTCTTTGCGTCCGCTTTGTATCAATTTCCACTGCCGTCTTGTGAAGCCACCGTTTACAAACATTCATTTTTTGCTGACGATATTACGCTTCGAACTTTTTTTGCTCTGGTAAGCGTTAACGTAATCTCCTTCATGATTTTAAATGCATCGGTATTCCCAGAAATACCTTGACTAACTTTAATTTTGTAGATATCCTGATACGTGATAATAATATATTTTATTGTTTATTTTTTATAATATATTCCTTATTTTGATAAATTATTGTCTTTTATTACAAAAAAAGGAATATAATATAATAAATAATGTTGTCCGGGTTTTCACTTGGAAAACTCCTATGTGGAGGGTATTGAAAAGGGAAAAAGAGACCTTAAATAAATGTTAAGCTAGTGGACAAATTCCGACAAAAAGCCCGTAAGTCTCCAAACTAAAACAGAAACTGACAATTATTGCATGAGAGTTGCAGCAGTTGCATTGGAGCCTTTGGAGGTGGTGGGATGTTTCCTGGGTGGGTTATTCATGTTTTCCTTTGCTGTTATTTTCTCAAGTCCTACCCTCAGGATGCCTGAATAGACGAAATATTGGACAGATATTTTATTTTCAGTTTTAATTTGGTAGGACTTAAGTGCTTTTCGTTGGAATTTTTCCGCTAGCTTATTATGGTATTAGGCTTTATTTACCACGGGTAAATATTAAGTGTGAAAATAAGTAGTTTTTCGAGGAAAGATTATAAATATTACACGATGAGCATGATCACTTTCTGGATATTTTTTCTTTCATAAGAAGGACACTTGGAAGCTGATCCCTTAGTCTAGGAAAGACACCTGATGCTATCCTTTTACTAAATATATATATATAACTTATACAGTTCCAGGAACAAAATATAAAAAAAGGAAACTAAGGAAGAAACGACTCACACGAGAACTGGTTTAATACTGACTTTATTCCCATCTTGATCCTCTATTTATAGTAGCTAACAGCTGTTTACAATACCAGCTTTATATTAGCGACTATTCAATCATCATTGTTGTCTTAACTTATATATATGTGATTTTGTTTTTATGGAAACGAATTTTTTTTAAAAATTTATTTATTGATATTTACAACTGTATTAAAATAATACTAAATGGGCTAAGCGATACATAATGACATTTGAAAATGACAAGTAGAGAAACTACCCACTGGTAGTACTCAAATCACAAGTTCAACTAAGAAGTTACGGTGCCATCTTCTTTTCAGACGCCTCGGAGGATTATCGGGAATTGAAGAGGAAGCTAGGTTTAAAAACTAAGGCATGATTTAGATTCAGCACATAAAAATATATAAAGATCAACTGTTAAGTATGGACCATCATTTCTGGGATAAAGACCCGATGGTACTACAGTTTATTATCAGGGGTAGTTTATCTAAACGTCTTTGTTCATTGAAATAGGATATCAGTCCTGGATGAGTCGGCCATGTATGATTATGTCCGCTATTGCTAAACTTCAACGACAAAGCCGTTCAAAGAGCATTCACCTTCCATTGGATATCGCAGGGCAAATGTTGACACTTCAAAGTCACATCAATGAGTTGCAACAATACTTTTTAAAATGGAAATTTGACCTTAACGTTCAAAAATGCTGCGCAAAAATTTTCACCCTTAGACGCCCTTCAGACCCACCTGAGCTAGTGCTCAATGGCAGCAACCTCCCGTGGAATAAAGAAGCTCTAAAATATCTCGGAGTTTATTTAGATCGTCGTCTCACCTGGAACCAGCATATCAACACTAAATTAACACAGGCCTACGCAAGACTAGCTCTACTTTATCCCATAATTAATAGAAAATCCAGATTAAAATTAGAAACAGCCTTATTAATTTATAAAACCATACTTAGACATCTACTAATGTACGGTTGTGAAGTGTGGGGTGCAGTGTCTACAACAAAGAGAAAAAAATTGCAAACTTTTCAAAATAAAATCCTAAGGATCGCAGTAAACCGCGCCTTGGTTTGGACGAAACAGTCAACTTCACCGAGAGCTAAACCTAGAGTCGATTGATGAATTTATTAAAAAACGTTACAGCAGATTTAAGACCGGATTGCCAGCAGTCCAAGGAGCTGTAGCATTTAACATAGGCGAACCTATTTCATCCCTAAGACTAAAACCAAGACTCTTGAAAGACATTCTGATGTGATCTCAATAGATAACGTTTCTCACCAATCGTTTTAACAAAATGTAATATAATCATGCTTTTTTTTAGTTTTCCGTTTTATAGTACTATAGCTCTGTTTATTATTACATTAATTTTAATTTTGTTTACTTATTAACATGTTTTATATTCAAACTACTATCATTCTTTTATATGAAAAAACACTATTATATATTTACATGTTCTCTGTAAATAATCTGATAATGTACAGTTAGGGGTGTCTCTTGCATGAGACGAAACCCACACTTTCACTATGTGTTAAATCTTAAAATTCATTATTAAAAAAACCATGTAAGGCTAGGAATAGCCGATCTGGAAATAAAGAGAATAAAAAAAAAACTGTTAAGTATGGACCATCAATTCTGGGATAAAGACCCGATGGTACTACAGTTTATTATCAGGGGTAGTTTATCTAAACGTCTTTGTTCATTGAAATAGGATATCAGTCCTGGATGAGTCAGCCATGTATGATTATGTACGCTATTGCTAAACTTCAACGACAAAGCCGTTCGAAGAGCATTCACCTTCCATTGGCTATCGCAGGGCAAATGTTTAACTGATAAAAGTTCAACGAAAAAGTATTTTTTTCTTTAATCACGATTCTTTCGATATTATTTTAAATTATTTTTGGAGAATCAGAATTATTACGTAATGTCCAAAGCAAATATATATCAGATAACTATAACTCTCAGGTTACTATAGTTAACAAACAATAGACTTGACTTGTAAAAAAAAATCATTGTAATATTGAAAGACATAAAATAATCATCCAGAAAGACTTAGTGACATGAACTAGCTAGATATCAGCTAACATAGCAACTTCTATGTTATCTTTACTCTTAACTATACGTACCCTGTTACCCTGCTCTCTCTCTATCTATCCTATTATCCAATCTATCTCTTGATATCTCCATTCTTTAACTCTCTAACCATGTTACAGCTGGTATATATGCATATAAAAGAAGAGGGGAGATCATGGAAGGTTAGATTTATGACAACAAGGAAGAAACGACCTAACTTCCTCGGTTAAAAATGCAAATTATAAACAAATTGTTATTATTTTATTGTTAGTTTAATATTTTATTTATTGTTCTTTTGATGGTGAATATTTTTAAATATTTTTATTTTGAAGAGAAAAGATTTGTCCTGGTCGGGATTCGAACCCGGGTCGTCTGCATCTCTTGTGCAGTGCTCTAACCACTGAGCTATCAGGGGTCGTATCCAAGTCAGACAAATCTCTTCAAAATAAAAATATTTATAAACAAATTACTTGAAGTTATCGAACGTTCGATAACTCTAGGGAAATCATTAAGAAAGATGCTAAAAAATATTATTATTATCGTTCAATACTGTTTTTTTAATTCTGTAGATGGTAGGAACAGTAAAGTGAAGCCAACCCACTGTCGGAGGAGGTGACTTGAACCCAGTTAATAGATGGTGGGTATTCAGATCCTATAGAGTGGATTCACTGCTGTTAACAGAAAAAATAATTAATATGCCAGAGTCTCGGAAAGGCGAGTACTACCTAAACCAGCCGCCCTAGGTAAATAATTACGGCGCAAGCCTTTACCTGATATAAATGAATGGTATTATTTTGTGTTAGGCCAACTAAATTTGAACTTGTTGACCCGAATCAGAGTACTCAGATGTTATATGTTCTCATCAGTGTGATGAGAGGTATGAGCATTCACGGACCCTTCAAGTAAACTCTGCATGAAGTCGAGATATGGTGCTATCATACAAACCATACTACAACGAATACAGAAGCCTCTAGAGATAACTGGACATGATCAAAAGATGTAAAGTGGCATACTTTGGTCATGTGATGCGAAATTTAAAGTACCGTCTACAGGAGTTAATCATTTAATGAATGAGAGGTCCAGGTCGCAGGCGTCACTCCTGTTGGCAAAACCTGAGGCAATGGACAGGATTAACTATCATGCTGAAGATGCTCCCTAGAAAGGGTAAGGCCTTCCTACT
Source organism: Troilus luridus (assembly GCA_964056705.1). NCBI lineage: Eukaryota > Metazoa > Arthropoda > Insecta > Hemiptera > Pentatomidae > Troilus > Troilus luridus. Next base: position 124,992 of record CAXKTH010000107.1, read on the forward strand.
GAACATCTTCAACACCTGTATGAGAATCTCATACTTTCCTGAAGCGTGGAAACAAGCCGTCGTAGTACCTTTACTCAAGCCGGGGAAGTCTGGTAAACTACCTGAGCAGTACCGGGCAATCAGCTTGCTCTTTCATATGAGTAAAATATTCGAAAGGCTAGTTCACCACCATTTGCTGACCTGCTATAGGGAGGAAAACATTATCCCACCTGAACAGACTGATTTCCTTAGAGGTGTCTCTTGTGACCATCACCCAGCCAAGCTCCAAGCGCACACCATAGATCAGATGAATATGAATGAAGCCACTGCTTTTATATCTTTAGATTGTACTCAGGCCTTTGACAGTGTGTCTCACACACCTTTACTCCAACGCTTGGAAGAGTTTAGCTTCCCAGTCTCGTGATGTCGTCTGATTCGAAGCTATCTTTCCCGAAGATCCTTCCTGTGGAGTACCACAAGGGTCTGTACTTGTTTGTGATATTCACAGCACCCGTGGTCGCGGTTAAGCATGAAGGAGCGGCAGTAGCAGCCTATGCGGACAACATAGCGATTTACGCTTCAAGTGCCAACGCCCGGCATGCGCTTAAAAAGGCACAAAAGGCGTCAATAACAATTATTGATGATTTAAAGCTGAATGGCATCAGGATGAATCCGTCCAAGACGGACGCCATCGTGATGTCATTTCAGGAAGGTAAAAAGCGCCTGACGACCTTAACAATTGAAGATGAAGATCGTCGTGCATCGAACTCTATCTTCTACCTTGGCGTCACTCTACATAGGCATTTCACCTTCTCGAGTGAACCTAATTCAGGGGGAGGCTGAAGCTGGCCCGACAGAAGTCCAATAGGCTCTATCATCTGCTCACTTCGCCCCAACTTTCGTTACGGCTTAAATGCCAAATTTATATATCTATTATCAGACCTACGCTGCTCCATGGTGCGCCGCTTCTTAAACATGTCTGTTTTATACATAACAGTATAACATAAAAAGCCTACAGCAATTCCAAAACTCCATCCTTAGGCGTATAGTTAAAGGCACGTCGCTCCAAAGGGCGCGTAATAATAAAATCTATGAGGAGCTGAAACTCCCGTCCATACCGGACTACATTAGCCGGAGGCACATCAAATTTTTTTGATGATCGGTAGATCGATATTTTTAGTTAACACTAAGTCTAGGATATCGGGTGAACAACCTCTTCTGTAAAATGTTGGTTCACTCGGAGCGATAATATGGATATTTTGCCTGGAGCAGATGTCTAGCAATTTGTTTCCGCTCGAATTCGTTTTCCGGCACCCCCAGTAAATATGTTTGCTATTCATATCACCGATTACTATTGTTTGTATATTTGGTTTAAATAACTCGAGAATTTCTTCTTCTCTGATGTTTTTGTTAGGTGGCTTGTAAACAGCTGTGACAATGGTACCAGGAGATGTATCTAAACAAATTGAAATGGCTTCGATATTAGACACATCACAAATAACATTTTCTGAAAATCTGATGTTGTTTTTTACTATGAGAGCCATACCGCCGGAGGCGGTTGCACTGTCTCGGTCGTTCCGAAGAGTTTTGTAGCCAGGTATGTTAAATTTGTCAGTTCGGCAAAGATGAGTTTCGGAAATGCATGCTATATCGACAGAGTTTGTTTCTAGAAATATTTTGAATTCAGTTTTTTGAGAGGAAATACCATAAGCATTCCAGTTTAAAATTATTAATTTTCTTAATTCAGTAGCCATAAATGCGTAGAGAGCGTAGTCTTGATAAACGATGACAAAAATGCAAATAAAAATAATGATAATAGCTGGTCTTGTAGGAATTAGTAACATTAGATAGATTGTTGTTTACTTTACGGCCCATTTGTAAATAACGTGGTAACAAGGGAACTTAACTGGCTAATTATTTGTGAAAAGTAAGGTTTTATCGCCTCTATAATAATGTTCATGATTTTTGATAAAACGTTTTCAGTGCTGTTACTTTCTATGTTAGTTTCTTGAACATTTTTTTGATCAGGCGTTAGGACGGAAGAATATTTCAAATTTGGTGTAGTTCTCCTCGCTGGCTTGCGGTTATCAACAGTTTCAGTGTTATTCATATTTTCGACTGGAGGTGAGTTAATTATTTTTTTTTTTATATTTTGATAATAGGAGCAACCTTTATAATTGGCAGCATGCCCTTGGTTACAATTAACACAGTAAGGTTTGTCTGTGAATTTTAACGGGCATTTAGAAAAATGGTGGTTTTCCTTACATTTAATACACCTAGGTTCTAAATGACAGTAATTTTTTGTGTGACCATATCTTTGACAGTTAGTACACATGGGTATATCTTGATTTTTATGTTTTGGTTCTACAGATATTATAGCTGAAAAAAGATTAGTCATATTAAAAATATCTTTGGCCTTTTCATTATTAACTAGCGAGACGGAGCAGAGAGGTGTGGGTTTTTTTTCCTTATTAAGAATTCGCGCAACATGTAGAACATCTAAATGTTTAGATTTTAATTCTGCTTTTAGTTCTTCTTCTGTTATAGAATATGGGACTTTTCTAATAACTACATTAAGAGCTTTATTTTTTTCCACTGAATAAGTATGATATTCAATGTTTTCACTATCATAATATTTAGTTACTCTCCGGAAATCTTCAATAGATGAAAGCATGATTTTAGTGTCTTTACCAACTAATTTTGTAGTGAAAGGGTTTAAACATAGTGCATTTAGGTCCTTTAACAATGCTTGATAGTTATTTGCATTATGTAAATAAATTGGCGGAATTATCGCTGTAACAGGCTTAACTGTATTGTTACGGGTATCAGTAACCGTGTTTGTGTTTGAAGTGGGATTATTTCGATCTTCAAGATTGATTTCTTTTAATAATTGAAATTTGTTACTTACAGTTGTAGGTGGCATTTCTAGATAATATTTACCAATTTTTTTAGCTGGGGATAGATTTAGTGGAGAGCCTTCGAAATTACGTTTCTTTGAGGTAGAATCGTCCATAAACTCGTCATCTGGTTTAGGAGCATCGGTCTCAGAAAAGGATGGCGAAACTACCTCATCGTCCCTCATCATTAATTATGTTCCATTACACATAATTGAAAAATAAATAAATAAAATAAACAAAATATAGTTATGAAGAGTTAGTAAAATGTACTTAGTTCTTCACGTCACAGTATAACCGCACTCTATCAAAGTCAGAGGCCAACTCGTATTATATTCTGCTAAGCAACATAGATTTTAGATAATAATTTTACTCTCGCAAATGTTTTTTTACATTAAGCCTTTTAATTGACAATTATGAAGTTTAATCGGATTAAACACATTAGTGGATTTTTTTTCTATCGCTTCCATAAAAAAAAAATCCACACTTTATATATATATATTTTAAAACTGAACTCTTAAATAGGTGTATATATATATATTAAAAAATGTCCATCCAAGAACTGGGTACAAGAAAGAAGAAAAGCCTTCAGTGAAAACAATCAGATGATTGGGAATTTAGAAGATGTAGGAAAAGTTTGGATTTAAATGAGGTTAAAGAAGACGCATGACGGATATCGAGAGAGGGAGTGAGTGCCAAAGGGAGATAGAGCGGGCGAGAAAGGAACGCTCGAAAGTTTTGGTTCTATGGGAACGGATATAAAGATCCTATCTAGGTCACCTTGAATTTTGTCAAATGCAGCTATTATCTCAGATGGAGGAAAGGACAAATGGATCTGGGAATCATCGGCGTCCAGATGGTGGGAACAGTGGAGGATTGATTTGGGAAGGTGATTAATGTAACAGTTGAAAAGGAGTGGGGAAATACTAGAACCCTGTGTCATTCCTGTGTCCCCTCTTTTTGACCAAGATTGACAAATCGAAATGTGCTAAATTTATGTAACAAAAAATGTCCATGCAGCTTGCCTCTCATTCGCCCTGGCACTATTTGCATGGCGGCAATGTCTTGGTGAAATTTTTCTCGAAATATTGAACTGAAGCTTTTTAGTATTTTTATAAGTTCATTTAATTGTTTAT
>CAXKTH010000108.1:0-5000 GCA_964056705.1 Troilus luridus
CCCTTGGTTCTAGCCCAGGGCCGCAATGTGCGTTCGAAATGTCGATGCTCATGTGTCCTGCAGTTCACACGACGACGCGCAGTTTGCTGCGTCTTTCATCGACCCACGAGCCGAGTGATCCACCGCTCAGGGTAGTATATTATAAATACTCATAAATGTATGTGGAAATAGGCTCGTTTCCGGCCATTTCCGACATACAGCATGTGCGTCATTGTCAGTTAATATCGGCGGCCGGGGCAGGGCGTGATGCCAAGCCGCCGAATCTCGCAACATCCTCGCGCCCGACCGAGACACCTCGGGGACGGAGATGGAGGAGATGGTTAAATATGTTTTCGGGGTCTCCGGCTTGCTAGGCCGGAGCCGGCAGCGCCGCGCCTCCCGAGAGTGTGATCCGGTCTCCTCCGCGCTCTACTACACCAAAGACAGGCCAGAAGCGAGAGACGACCTTAGACCCCCAATAGAGGGCGCCGAGCACCACCCTACAGGTGAGCGTTGCTCGGCGAAAGGCCCGATCGGAAGCCAAAGGGTCCGTCGGTAAGCGTCTCGCTAGATAGCTGTCGGCGTTTCGAGCCGGGAGCCCGGCAGACACACTAGCCCTCCAAGGGAGGAGAACGTGCGCCGCCGCCCCTAAAACCGCCGGAGGGCCGAGGCCCGACCGGCGGCTATTAAAATGGAAGCACTAGAGGCTTCAAGTTTTGACACACGCTATGCCATCGAGCCGTGAGGCAAGAGACACACGCATGCAAATCTTTAATGATCCTTCCACAGGTTCACCTACGGAAACCTTGTTACGACTTTTACTTCCTCTAAATGATCAAGTTCGGTCATCTTTCCAGCGAAACCGATACCGAGCGAGCCGGTGCCGGTTACCGCCGGTCCGAAGACCTCACTAAATCATTCAATCGGTAGTAGCGACGGGCGGTGTGTACAAAGGGCAGGGACGTAATCAACGCGAGCTTATGACTCGCGCTTACTGGGAATTCCTCGTTCATGGGGAACAATTGCAAGCCCCAATTCCTAGCACGAAGGAGGTTCAGCGGGTTGCCCGGACCTTTCGGACAGGGGAGAACACGCTGATTCCTTCAGTGTAGCGCGCGTGCCGGCCCAGAACATCTAAGGGCATCACAGACCTGTTATTGCTCAATCTCGTGCGGCTGAGAGCCGCCTGTCCCCTTAAGAAGAATAATTGTCGCCGGTAGGTATTTATACCGGGAGCGCCTAGTTAATAGGTCAGAGTCTCGTTCGTTATCGGAATTAACCAGACAAATCAGTCCACCAACTAAGAACGGCCATGCACCACTACCCACTGAATCGAGGAAAGAGCTATCGATCTGTCAATCCTTCCAATGTCCGGGCCTGGTGAGGTTTCCCGTGTTGAGTCAAATTAAGCCGCAGGCTCCACTCCTGGTGGTGCCCTTCCGTCAATTCCTTTAAGTTTCAGCTTTGCAACCATACTTCCCCCGGAACCCAAAAGCTTTGGTTCCCGGGAAAGCTCCCCGCCGAGTCATCGAGGAACATCGGCGGATCGCTGGCTGGCATCGTTTATGGTTAGAACTAGGGCGGTATCTGATCGCCTTCGAACCTCTAACTTTCGTTCTTGATCAATTAAGACATACTTGGCAAATGCTTTCGCTCTAGTGCGTCTTGCGACGATCCAAGAATTTCACCTCTAACGTCGCAATACGAATGCCCCCGCCTGTCCTTATTGATCATTACCTTGGATTCCGAAAACCAACAAAATAGAACCAAGGTCCTGTTCCATTATTCCATGCACCACTATTCAGGCTGCTTTCAGAGCCTGCTTGAAGCACTCTAATTTGTTCAAAGTAAACAGTGTCGCCTACCTCGACACTCGTTTAAGAGCACCGCGGTAGGATTGAGCCGGCCAACGAGGACAACACGGCGCGTCGACCCACACGCGTGAGCGAGTGGGGCGCGCCGCGAAGCCCGTCAGCCACCGACAGGACATGCCACGGCATGCCAGTTGCACCGACAGGCGGTGAACCGACAGCGTGGCACGCAGAACCAACTACGAGCTTTTTAACCGCAACAACTTTAAATATACGCTATTGGAGCTGGAATTACCGCGGCTGCTGGCACCAGACTTGCCCTCCAATAGATCCTCGTTAAAGGATTTAGGGTGTTCTCATTCCGATTACGGGGCCTCGGATGAGTCCCGTATCGTTATTTTTTGTCACTACCTCCCCGTGCCGGGAGTGGGTAATTTGCGTGCCTGCTGCCTTCCTTGGATGTGGTAGCCGTTTCTCAGGCTCCCTCTCCGGAATCGAACCCTGATTCCCCGTTACCCGTGAGCGCCATGGTAGACACAGAGTCTACCATCGACAGCTGATAAGTCAGACATTTGACGGATACGTCGCCGGTACTGTGACCGTGCGATCTGTGGTGTTATCTAGAGTCATCAAGCAGACGCCCCGGGCGAACCGGGCGAATGGTTTTGATCCAATAAAAGCGTCCTTTCCATCGCTGGTCGGGACTTGGTTGCATGTATTAGCTCTAGAATTACCACAGTTATCCACGTGAGTGCATATATCCGGTAAACTATGACCGGTTTACTGAGCCTTTTGCGGTTTCACTTTAAGTCAGCTCGTACTGAGACTTGCATGGCTTAAGCTTTGAGACAAGCATATAACTACTGGCAGGATCAACCAGGGAGGAGCCGGGAAGATGGGTTACTGCGACCCCGCTTCGCCATAAGGCCCCTCCGTTACAAATTTATCATATGTTGTACATATGATGTGATATAAGGTCCGAGTCCGCCCACGGCGCTGTCCCTCCGGTTCCCGGCCTAATATCCGCCATAAGAGCTGGAGGGGCCGACCACCGGGTTATACCCGGGGTGGGACACCCGCCACTCGACGGTTGGCCGGGGTGGCCGAGGCGCGCCGTGAAGCGTCTGGACTTTACAGCCATCTTCACCCTGGTCAGGGGCGGCTGAGGGCTCTGCCTCGGGGACTGCTGCCCGGCCGTCGGCTCGGGAGTAGCCCCACATAGTTTGAAGCAGGCCCGCGATTTGTATATCGGGCGGCGCAGCGCGATTGGCCGTGGGCCTCAACGCGTTACGACCGCCCGAGGTTATTTATCCTCGCCGCTAACTAATAGTGCGGTGGCGAAACAATGTATGCTTCGGGTAACTCATAACGTGGCGTCGGCAGCGGCCGCGCAGGAAGTCGCCGATAGGATGCCTCTATTCATATTTAAGAAGCTCTATATAGCTTTTCTCAAGGTGAGGGAGTCGCGAACTTCCGACACACTCGATTTACTATAAAGAGTCCTTTGAATAGGGTCCTGGGCCTTCCCAGCGAACCACTAGGCCGAGCTACTGAGTGCTGCATAGGGGCCCGTTTGAGGCCCCGCAGCTATGCTGTGTTAGGGGTTACTCCTATAGTAGAATCTTCACCGGTCATCCAATGACAGTCATAAAAGCGGTGCGTCCGGACCCCCGAACTACTTACCCTTCGCCGGGAAGTCCGGGTTGGCCGGAGTTGGTGTCTAGGATCCCGGCAGAGAGCACACAGCCCGTACTAGGCACATCTGTGCCTTCGGCCCCCTTCTCGGCACTCGGTATGGTAGGCTGGTTGGCCATCGGTGCGAGCGGACCCCTGAGAATAAATGGTTGGAACCGGGGCCTGGGTTGGTCCTGGGGGCGTCTAAGAAAAGCCCTAGGCACCCACCACTCATTCCGTCAGACCGGGGTATCGGTGCATGTGGTCCCCTATAATACAATCTTCCCAAATCATCCGATGACAGTCATAGCAACGGTGCGTGCGAACCCCCCTGGCCAACCCCTGGCGGATAGGGCCAGGATCGTCCGGAGTTGGTGCCTCAAACTCCCGGCTAAGCGTTTGGCCAGCACTAGGGCGTAACGGTGCCAGCGAACCCCCGATCGGGACTCTGCGTCTGGAGGGCTAGGCGATCGGTGCCAGCGAACCCCCCCGACCCTAGGGGTCAACGGTTGGCCGGCGTTGGTGCCTCAACTCCCGGCTAAGCGTTTGGCCAGCACTAGGGTGTAACGGTGCCAGCGAACCCCCGATCGGGACTCTGCGTCTGGAGGGCTAGGCGATCGGTGCCAGCGAACCCCCCCCGACCCTAGGGGTTCACGGTTGGCCGGCGTTGGTGCCTCAACTCCCGGCTAAGCGTTCGGCAAGCACTAGGGTGTAACGGTGCCAGCGACCCCCCAATCGGGACTCCGCTAGAGGGCTAGGCGATCGGTGCCAGCGAACCCCCCCCCCTTCCCCAGGCCCACCCCTGGCGGATAGGGTCAGGGTCGGCCGGAGGTGGTGCCTCAACTCCCGGCTAAGGGTTTGGCCAGCACTAGGGCGTAACGGTGCCAGCGAACCCCCGATCGGGACTCTGCGTCTGGAGGGCTAGGCGATCGGTGCCAGCGAACCCCCCCGACCCTAGGGGTTCACGGTCGTCCGGAGTTGGTGCCTCAACTCCCGGCTAAGCTTTTGGCCTGCACTAGGGCGTAACGGTGCCAGCGACCCCCCAATCGGGACTCTGCCGCTGGAGGGCTAGCCGATCGGTGCCAGCGAACCCCCCCCCCCGACCCTAGGGGTTCACGGTCGTCCGGAGTTGGTGCCTCAACTCCCGGCTAAGCTTTTGGCCTGCACTAGGGCGTAACGGTGCCAGCGACCCCCCAATCGGGACTCTGCCGCTGGAGGGCTAGCCGATCGGTGCCAGCGAACCCCCCCCCCGACCCTAGGGGTTCACGGTCGTCCGGAGTTGGTGCCTCAACTCCCGGCTAAGCTTTTGGCCTGCACTAGGGCGTAACGGTGCCAGCGACCCCCCAATCGGGACTCTGCCGCTGGAGGGCTAGCCGATCGGTGCCAGCGAACCCCCCCCGACCCTAGGGGTTCACGGTCGTCCGGAGTTGGTGCCTCAACTCCCGGCTAAGCTTTTGGCCTGCACTAGGGCGTAACGGTGCCAGCGACCCCCCAATCGGGACTCTGCCGCTGGAGGGCTAGCCGATCGGTGCCAGC
>CAXKTH010000108.1:20000-22500 GCA_964056705.1 Troilus luridus
CCTGCACAACAGCGCGCTACGGCGTAGCCGCGGTATATTACAACCGCAGTACGCCGAATGCGACATGTTTAACAATAACGGCAACCATTCTCTCGGATTTCTCCTAGGGCTTAGGATCGACTGACTCTTGTGCAACAGCTGTTCACAAGAAACCCTTCTCCACATCAGTCCTCCAGGGCCTCGCTGGAGTATTTGCTACTACCACCAAGATCTGCACCGGCGGCGGCTCCAGGCGGGCTCGCGCCCGGACCCTTCCGCGCACACCGCCGCGACCCTCTTACTCGTCAAGGCTTAACGGCGACTCCCGTGAGGGCGGCCCGATTTGCCGTTGACGGCAGAGTATAGGCACGACGCTACAGCGCCATCCATTTTCAGGGCTAGTTGCTTCGGCAGGTGAGTTGTTACACACTCCTTAGCGGATTCCGACTTCCATGGCCACCGTCCTGCTGTCTTAAGCAACCAGCAACCAACGCCTTTCATGGTTTCACGTGAGCGTCGAATCAGGCGCCTTAACTCTGCGTTTGGTTCATCCCACAGCGCCAGTTCTGCTTACCAAAATTGGCCCACTTGGCATCTCTGATCCGAGTCCCGCGGCTTCACTTTTAAGCAAGCCGGGGCTCTCATCTATTGGGAGTTTGAGAATAGGTTGAAGTCGTTTCGACCCCATCACCTCTAATCATTCGCTCTACCGGATGAGACTCGTCTCTTCCCGAGAGCCAGCTATCCTGAGGGAAACTTCAGAGGGAACCAGCTACTAGATGGTTCGATTGGTCTTTCGCCCCTATACCCAGCTCAGACGATCGATTTGCACGTCAGAATCGCTTCGGACCTCCACCAGGGTTTCCCCTGGCTTCGTCCTGGCCAGGCATAGTTCACCATCTTTCGGGTACCAGCGTGTGCGCTCCTGGTGCGTCTCCACTCGTGATGAGAACGAGACGCCCCGGGAGTGCGGGGCTCCGACGAGTGATCGTACGGCGGCCCATCCTCCCAACGGGATGCGCTCCTAAAGGAGACACCCCTGACACTTTCATTGCGCCTTTAGGTTTTACACCCAATGACTCGCGCACACGCTAGACTCCTTGGTCCGTGTTTCAAGACGGGTCGGATAAGTTCCCGAATCTGAAGCGCCGCCGACTGGCGGACTGGGCCATGCCGGAGTGCTCACCCGCCAGGGGCCCGAGCGCCTAGCCGGGCGTGTCCGTTAAGGCACCCCCTGGTAAACGCCCGGTCTTGCGGGGAGACGGCGGCGCTCGCTAGTGGAGCGGCCCAGCGCCGTAGTCTTTCGATACCGCCCGGAACGACGGCCACGGTGCCGGAGAGCTGTCACTTGACCGCCACAAAAGTGGAGGCCCCGAGCCAGACAATCTTCCAGACCTTAGACCGCCGCAGAGCGGGTCGCGACGTCCTACTGAGGGAGAAGTGCGGTCCCCCGCGGGTACACGACCCCGTGGAGGGCGGCCCACCCACCGCCACGGACAAGCCGGACGGGGCGAAAGGCCATCCCCCCTGTCGGGGTGCGGACCCGGCGAGAAGACGTGAATCTCCCGTTTCGGGGCTTCGGGTCTTTTCCGTTTACCCCTGAGCGGTTTCACGTACTCTTGAACTCTCTCTTCAAAGTTCTTTTCAACTTTCCCTCACGGTACTTGTTCTCTATCGGTCTCGTGGTTGTATTTAGCCTTAGATGGAGTTTACCACCCGCTTAGGGCTGCACTCTCAAGCAGCCCGACTCTAAGGAGGGACCCACCCGGGGCCGGCACCGGTCATCTACGGGCCTGGCACCCTCTTCGGACCGTGGCCCCGTTCAAGATGGACTTGAACGCGGTGCACGGACCCCGGGTTAAACGGGCACTCCTAAACACTACATTTCCCTAAAGGCGAGGCCTTTGGGATTCAGTGCTGGGCTAATCCCTGTTCGCTCGCAGCTACTAGGGGAATCCTTGTTAGTTTCTTTTCCTCCGCTTACTAATATGCTTAAATTCGGCGGGGAGTCCCACCTGATCTGAGGTCGAGATATATAATGTTTTCCTCAATTACGCCCCTCCTTAAAGGGGGTAATGAGGAAAAGACCGACTCGGCCAGGACAGGCGTATATTCAGCCTCCACAAGCGAGAAAGCTCTGCCGCTACCAGCCCCCAGACGAGAGAGAGGCGGCGGACGCACCCCATGGCGACTTCAAACCCGCACCTCATGTAGAGCGGTTCCTCCGACGCAGTGTAGTGGGGCCGATCCGGAATTTGCCACGCGGCCGCCAAGAGTCCACACTTCACGGGTTAGCGCAAAGGCGGGCTACGTGCGACCGGGACACCGGATCGGTTGTCCGTCTCTTTCACGAGCTACATGCGTACTACAAACTGGAGGCCACAAGGGTGCGGGCTGGGTCCGACTCCCCGGAGGGAGAGGGCCCTATCGCCGTTGCGGGCGTCAGCTCGCGCATCCGACCGCCGCCGCGCCATCCCCCCACAGTGGTATGTCGGGGACGGGAGTGGCGCGCGGAGGGGAG
>CAXKTH010000108.1:25000-27500 GCA_964056705.1 Troilus luridus
TTCTCAGGCTCCCTCTCCGGAATCGAACCCTGATTCCCCGTTACCCGTGAGCGCCATGGTAGACACAGAGTCTACCATCGACAGCTGATAAGTCAGACATTTGACGGATACGTCGCCGGTACTGTGACCGTGCGATCTGTGGTGTTATCTAGAGTCATCAAGCAGACGCCCGGGCGAACCGGGCGAATGGTTTTGATCCAATAAAAGCGTCCTTTCCATCGCTGGTCGGGACTTGGTTGCATGTATTAGCTCTAGAATTACCACAGTTATCCACGTGAGTGGCATATATCCGGTAAACTATGACCGGTTTACTGAGCCTTTTGCGGTTTCACTTTAAGTCAGCTCGTACTGAGACTTGCATGGCTTAAGCTTTGAGACAAGCATATAACTACTGGCAGGATCAACCAGGGAGGAGCCGGGAAGATGGGTTACTGCGACCCCGCTTCGCCATAAGGCCCCTCCGTTACAAATTTATCATATGTTGTACATATGATGTGATATAAGGTCCGAGTCCGCCCACGGCGCTGTCCCTCCGGTTCCCGGCCTAATATCCGCCATAAGAGCTGGAGGGGCCGACCACCGGGTTATACCCGGGGTGGGACACCCGCCACTCGACGGTTGGCCGGGGTGGCCGAGGCGCGCCGTGAAGCGTCTGGACTTTACAGCCATCTTCACCCTGGTCAGGGGCGGCTGAGGGCTCTGCCTCGGGGACTGCTGCCCGGCCGTCGGCTCGGGAGTAGCCCCACATAGTTTGAAGCAGGCCCGCGATTTGTATATCGGGCGGCGCAGCGCGATTGGCCGTGGGCCTCAACGCGTTACGACCGCCCGAGGTTATTTATCCTCGCCGCTAACTAATAGTGCGGTGGCGAAACAATGTATGCTTCGGGTAACTCATAACGTGGCGTCGGCAGCGGCCGCGCAGGAAGTCGCCGATAGGATGCCTCTATTCATATTTAAGAAGCTCTATATAGCTTTTCTCAAGGTGAGGGAGTCGCGAACTTCCGACACACTCGATTTACTATAAAGAGTCCTTTGAATAGGGTCCTGGGCCTTCCCAGCGAACCACTAGGCCGAGCTACTGAGTGCTGCATAGGGGCCCGTTTGAGGCCCCGCAGCTATGCTGTGTTAGGGGTTACTCCTATAGTAGAATCTTCACCGGTCATCCAATGACAGTCATAAAAGCGGTGCGTCCGGACCCCCGAACTACTTACCCTTCGCCGGGAAGTCCGGGTTGGCCGGAGTTGGTGTCTAGGATCCCGGCAGAGAGCACACAGCCCGTACTAGGCACATCTGTGCCTTCGGCCCCCTTCTCGGCACTCGGTATGGTAGGCTGGTTGGCCATCGGTGCGAGCGGACCCCTGAGAATAAATGGTTGGAACCGGGGCCTGGGTTGGTCCTGGGGGCGTCTAAGAAAAGCCCTAGGCACCCACCACTCATTCCCGTCAGACCGGGGTATCGGTGCATGTGGTCCCCTATAATACAATCTTCCCAAATCATCCGATGACAGTCATAGCAACGGTGCGTGCGAACCCCCCCTGGCCAACCCCTGGCGGATAGGGCCAGGATCGTCCGGAGTTGGTGCCTCAACTCCCGGCTAAGCGTTTGGCCAGCACTAGGGCGTAACGGTGCCAGCGAACCCCCGATCGGGACTCTGCGTCTGGAGGGCTAGGCGATCGGTGCCAGCGAACCCCCCCGACCCTAGGGGTCAACGGTTGGCCGGCGTTGGTGCCTCAACTCCCGGCTAAGCGTTTGGCCAGCACTAGGGTGTAACGGTGCCAGCGAACCCCCGATCGGGACTCTGCGTCTGGAGGGCTAGGCGATCGGTGCCAGCGAACCCCCCCGACCCTAGGGGTTCACGGTTGGCCGGCGTTGGTGCCTCAACTCCCGGCTAAGCGTTCGGCAAGCACTAGGGTGTAACGGTGCCAGCGACCCCCCAATCGGGACTCCCGCTAGAGGGCTAGGCGATCGGTGCCAGCGAACCCCCCCCCCTTCCCCAGGCCCACCCCTGGCGGATAGGGTCAGGGTCGGCCGGAGGTGGTGCCTCAACTCCCGGCTAAGGGTTTGGCCAGCACTAGGGCGTAACGGTGCCAGCGAACCCCCGATCGGGACTCTGCGTCTGGAGGGCTAGGCGATCGGTGCCAGCGAACCCCCCCGACCCTAGGGGTTCACGGTCGTCCGGAGTTGGTGCCTCAACTCCCGGCTAAGCTTTTGGCCTGCACTAGGGCGTAACGGTGCCAGCGACCCCCCAATCGGGACTCTGCCGCTGGAGGGCTAGCCGATCGGTGCCAGCGAACCCCCCCCCCCGACCCTAGGGGTTCACGGTCGTCCGGAGTTGGTGCCTCAACTCCCGGCTAAGCTTTTGGCCTGCACTAGGGCGTAACGGTGCCAGCGACCCCCCAATCGGGACTCTGCCGCTGGAGGGCTAGCCGATCGGTGCCAGCGAACCCCCCCCCGACCCTAGGGGTTCACGGTCGTCCGGAGTTGGTGCCTCAACTCCCGG
>CAXKTH010000108.1:32500-37500 GCA_964056705.1 Troilus luridus
TCACATACTTTCTGTCACTCTCTTCAACCACTCTTCTTAATTCACACATCGCATCTTCCGCACTTCTACCTTTCATAAACCCATACTGCCACTCACTCACTCTCCCAGTGAACAACCATTCTAACTTTCTTACCAGTATTCTCTCATACACTTTCCCCAGGACTGGCAGTAAACATATTGGCCTATAACTTTTTACCTGGCTCGGGTCCTTCTCCTCACTCTTCAGTAGGACACAGATCCGTCCCCACTTCCATCTATCTGGGAATACTCTGTACTTGACGCACATAGAATACAGCCTCTCCAAGATCACCTTCATGTTTTCCCAGCCTTCCTTCAACATTTCTGCCACTATGCCGTCCCATCCTGGGGCTTTCCCATTCTTACACTGCCATACCGCTTCTCTTACATCCTCAACACTCACTCTCCATCTCTCACCAAAATCCGGCGTGTACCTCTTGTTCTCCCTTCTCACACTTGTATGCCATTCACCCTCTCCTTCCACACTATCATCCAACACCAGTCCGTCTAATAGACGCACTGCTGACTCATTCCAATCTATCACTCCCTCATTTTCACCAATCACATCCATCACTCGCTGAGGCTTCGTTTTTCCGGCTGCCATTTTATACACCAGGTTCCAAGGACCCTTCTCCTCTTGTTCTTGCACGAACTCCTTCCAACTATCTCTCTTTAGCTCTCGTATCCTCGCCTTGTACTTTCGCCTCTTTTCCTTATACCTATTCAGCCTTCTAAACTTTTCCTCAGCATCACTCGCTCTCTGAACCATTCTTCTTGCATTCATAACCTCATGCTTCATCTCGTTTACCTCATTCGTCCACCAGCACACTGCTCTCGCTCTCCTTACGCCCATCGGGATCGCATTCCTTGCAGATCCTATTATCCAATCCTGGACTTCCTTTGCGTACCTAATCACATCCGCTCGACTTGATACTCTTCTATCTTTCATCTCATCCATTCTTTCTTGCAAGCTACATCTATACTTCTCCCAATCAGCCTTTCTGAGGCGAAAGGTCACCCTTTCCCTCTTCAATCTCTCACCAGATACATACTTCCTCACTTTCATCACAATCGTTCTGTGTGCACTGGTCGTCCATCCTTCACAGACTCTCCACTCACTCACCCTATCACATATACTCCTTGATGCGATACTCACATCAATATAACTTTTACCCTTCACATTCGCAAACGTTGGTAAGTTACCATCGTTCAGTAACACCCAGCCTATTTCATTTATGCACATTTCCACACGCTCTCCTCTATTATCCAGCACTCGTCCACCCCACGCCGGATTTTTCGCATTCACATCTGCACACACTATCACCCTTTTTCCATTCAACACTCTTCCAATCATCCTCAATCGTTCCAAAAATCCTCCAATCTCCTTCGACGGCTGAAAGTACATCGACACCAGGTACAGAGATCCCACCCCGGTAACCAGCTGGACTACAACACAATGGCTGCCGCACAACTGGCCGAGTCTGAGAACCCCGATCCCCGGGTCGAGCACCACAACCGCCGCCCATGCTCTCTCACCATTCTTACTACCCACAATCACTCTCGCATTCATTCCAAAGCCGGGCACCTTACCCTTAGCCCAGTATGGCTCCTGCAATACCAGCACTTCTATCCTTTCTTTTATCGCCCTCTCTCTAATCTCAGCTGTAACCGCATACGCCCTGTCTGCATTTAATTGCGCTATTCTTATCTCAGTCATACTTGGTTGCCCTCTCCAACAGTCTCCTCTCCATCTGAGCCACCGGACAATCTTTCCACCTCACAGAGTGTCCAACCTCCTTAAATCCGTGCCTTCTGCAGTTACCACACTTGGGCCCTTCATTTCTCTTCCGGCTTTCACATCCAACATCGTGGTGGCCTTCCTCTCCACACCATCCACACACAAGATTCACACCACACATTCTCGCTCCATGACCATACTGTTGGCATTTGCCACACCTTCTCACATCCAAGTATTCGACTACTCTACAAGCTCTTGCACCCACATATAACCTTCTCATATACATCATACGCTTATATATTTCAGAGTTCACCCTCACCACCCAATCACTCACCTCTCTACCATTCCTCACTACAAATTCTGGAACTAGTCCTTCCTTTGCAGTGACCTCATCCATTCCTCCAAACAGCTCCGGATTTCTCTTTCTCACACACCCATAGAGGTCTTCCCTTCCTATCTCTCTATCTACATCAAAGATCCTCACTCTTGGGCTTCTCCATCCTCTCTCTCCGTCCACTTTCACTCCAATCTCTTTCAGACCCACACATTCTCTCAACCGCTCCACATCGGTCTGGTCATGAACCTCCACCAAGTAATTTTTCCCTCTTCTCAAAAGACTCCTCACTCTCACGTCTCCACCTTTAGGATCCAGACTTCTAATAATGTCTCCTCTCTCAATCTTCCTCTCACTCACTTTGGGTAGTTCTACCACCACCCGAGGGCCTCTTTTCCTTCCTATAACCTTCGTCCATAAGGCTTCCTCCTTCTCCTCTGTCACTCTCACACTCTTCACAGCACTCTCCACCGCACTTACCACTCGCTCACTCACTCTTTCCACATCCACCCTCTCAATCTTCTCTGCAACTCCACTCACCACATTCTTCTCCAGAGGGGATACAACATCATTTACACTCTTTACACACTCGTACACTCTGTTTAAATTCGCTCTCACATCACTCATAAACTTCTGGCACAACTCACTTTCACTCCCTTTCTCGCATACACTCCTCACCTCACTAACAACCTTCGAGATACCTTCCTTATGCCTCTTCTCGAGTTTCTCTAAATCTTTCCCTCTCTCAGCATCATGCGTTGTAATGGTGTCTAATGCACCATCGATGCTCTTCCTGATAGTATCAAGCGCACTTCTACTCTCCCTGGCCACTTTTTCTACCATCCTCTGGCCAACCTCCTTCATCTCTCTCTCGGCTACCGCCACCACCTCCTTCCCGAGGTCCATCTCCACAAAGTTCTTCAGAACTTTCTCCATTTTCTCCAGCCTTCGCTCTACTTTTTCTAACCTCCTATACCCTTTCTGCACCCTGTCAATCTCTCCTCTCACCTTATTAAACCTTGCCTCAAAGTACTGTCCATGTCTAGGAGCAAAGTTCCTTTCTATATACGACCTTAGCTCCTGGACCGCTTCCTCGTACACTACCTTGCAAGTGTCCGCCTCATTAGCGGGTTCCTCTCCTGGGGAACCTTCGGACAACGTTCTTCTCCGCTTCGTCCTCCCATACACTGGTGTGGTAATGCTACCTTCACCTACTCCAATAATCTCCTCCTCTACTCTTTGTGTTTTTGACTCATCGTCAGACATTTTATTTGTGAAAAACTCAGTTTCATCCCTCGACCGTACATGGCTCGTGGCTTTGGGCGTGCCCAGTGTTTCCACCTGGTGAGTTCCCCCACCAAAAGCCACATATACCCACCAGTGGGAGGGGGATGCTCAACTCCCGTTTGGGGTTCCAGGACTCTACTCAATTGCTCTTTCAAGCCTCCCGCGTTTCCGACTCCACGGGCACCATGCACGGCGCCTGCCAGGCGGGGGGAGACGCAACCACAAGAAGGTTAGGGGTCCACCTCTGCAGAAACGCTCCAGCTCATCGTCTGCACCATTCGTAACCAGACTTAGTCCTTGTCCTCGCCAGGTTGTTACCAGTTTGACAATCATCATTCATTCTAACAACAAACTCCCTTCATTAACATCCATCTCACATTCCAACATTTATGCTCACCCTCACACCTCTGTCCTAGGTGCCAAGCAGGCTTAGCCTTCTCCGTTAGTCACCTCCATTCGGAATCCGACATGGCGGTGTCCACCCCGCACGTGTACCCTAAGGCACGGACGTGGAGATAGGCACTTGGATTCTGGGGGTCTCCCCCCTCACTTATGTGAGGTTGGGCCCCAGCCTCCTTTGCGGGGCAGTAGGTAGGGACAGAGGGAATCTCGTTAATCCATTCATGCGCGTCACTAATTAGATGACGAGGCATTTGGCTACCTTAAGAGAGTCATAGTTACTCCCGCCGTTTACCCGCGCTTGCTTGAATTTCTTCACGTTGACATTCAGAGCACTGGGCAGAAATCACATTGCGTCATCACCCCTTGGGGCCATCGCAATGCTTTGTTTTAATTAGACAGTCGGATTCCCCTGGTCCGTGCCAGTTCTAAGTTGATCGTTCTATGGCGGCCGAAGAGCCTGCCGGCCCGTCCTCCGCGCGGAAGCACGGCAACTAGACAGCCGGAGGCTCGCAGCAAGGAAGATCCGTGGGTGGCCAAGGCACGGGACCGAGCTAGGGTCCGGGCGTAGAACGCCTTTCACCTCGCCCAGGCCCGGCACGTTGGCACCGCTCCACTTCCCGACCAAGCCCGGCGCGCCACGATCCTCAGAGCCAATCCTTATCCCGAAGTTACAGATCGGGTTTGCCGACTTCCCTTACCTACATTATTCTATCGACTAGAGGCTATTCACCTTGGAGACCTGCTGCGGATATGGGTACGAGCCGGCGCGGTGTTCCCCGTGGCCCTCGCCCGGATTTTCAAGGTCCGAGGGGAAGATCCGGACACCGCCGTAAGTGCGGTGCTCTTCGCGTTCCAAACCCTATCTCCCTCCTAGAGGCTTCCAGGGAACTCGAACGCTTATAGAGAAGAGACAACTCTCCCCGGACCTCCCTACGGCTTCTCCGGGTCATTTCGGGTCACCCCGACGAGTCCTCTGGTGAGGGCCCGAATTGGAGCGGTTCCGCTGCCGGGTTCCGGAATAGGAACCGGATTCCCTTTCGCCCAAACGGTGCCTGCACAACAGCGCGCTACGGCGTAGCCGCGGTATATTACAACCGCAGTACGCCGAATGCGACATGTTTAACAATAACGGCAACCATTCTCTTCGGATTTCTCCTAGGGCTTAGGATCGACTGACTCTTGTGCAACAGCTGTTCACAAGAAACCCTTCTCCACATCAGT
>CAXKTH010000108.1:42500-45000 GCA_964056705.1 Troilus luridus
CGAACCGGGCGAATGGTTTTGATCCAATAAAAGCGTCCTTTCCATCGCTGGTCGGGACTTGGTTGCATGTATTAGCTCTAGAATTACCACAGTTATCCACGTGAGTGGCATATATCCGGTAAACTATGACCGGTTTACTGAGCCTTTTGCGGTTTCACTTTAAGTCAGCTCGTACTGAGACTTGCATGGCTTAAGCTTTGAGACAAGCATATAACTACTGGCAGGATCAACCAGGGAGGAGCCGGGAAGATGGGTTACTGCGACCCCGCTTCGCCATAAGGCCCCTCCGTTACAAATTTATCATATGTTGTACATATGATGTGATATAAGGTCCGAGTCCGCCCACGGCGCTGTCCCTCCGGTTCCCGGCCTAATATCCGCCATAAGAGCTGGAGGGGCCGACCACCGGGTTATACCCGGGGTGGGACACCCGCCACTCGACGGTTGGCCGGGGTGGCCGAGGCGCGCCGTGAAGCGTCTGGACTTTACAGCCATCTTCACCCTGGTCAGGGGCGGCTGAGGGCTCTGCCTCGGGGACTGCTGCCCGGCCGTCGGCTCGGGAGTAGCCCCACATAGTTTGAAGCAGGCCCGCGATTTGTATATCGGGCGGCGCAGCGCGATTGGCCGTGGGCCTCAACGCGTTACGACCGCCCGAGGTTATTTATCCTCGCCGCTAACTAATAGTGCGGTGGCGAAACAATGTATGCTTCGGGTAACTCATAACGTGGCGTCGGCAGCGGCCGCGCAGGAAGTCGCCGATAGGATGCCTCTATTCATATTTAAGAAGCTCTATATAGCTTTTCTCAAGGTGAGGGAGTCGCGAACTTCCGACACACTCGATTTACTATAAAGAGTCCTTTGAATAGGGTCCTGGGCCTTCCCAGCGAACCACTAGGCCGAGCTACTGAGTGCTGCATAGGGGCCCGTTTGAGGCCCCGCAGCTATGCTGTGTTAGGGGTTACTCCTATAGTAGAATCTTCACCGGTCATCCAATGACAGTCATAAAAGCGGTGCGTCCGGACCCCCGAACTACTTACCCTTCGCCGGGAAGTCCGGGTTGGCCGGAGTTGGTGTCTAGGATCCCGGCAGAGAGCACACAGCCCGTACTAGGCACATCTGTGCCTTCGGCCCCCTTCTCGGCACTCGGTATGGTAGGCTGGTTGGCCATCGGTGCGAGCGGACCCCTGAGAATAAATGGTTGGAACCGGGGCCTGGGTTGGTCCTGGGGGCGTCTAAGAAAAGCCCTAGGCACCCACCACTCATTCCCGTCAGACCGGGGTATCGGTGCATGTGGTCCCCTATAATACAATCTTCCCAAATCATCCGATGACAGTCATAGCAACGGTGCGTGCGAACCCCCCCTGGCCAACCCCTGGCGGATAGGGCCAGGATCGTCCGGAGTTGGTGCCTCAACTCCCGGCTAAGCGTTTGGCCAGCACTAGGGCGTAACGGTGCCAGCGAACCCCCGATCGGGACTCTGCGTCTGGAGGGCTAGGCGATCGGTGCCAGCGAACCCCCCCGACCCTAGGGGTCAACGGTTGGCCGGCGTTGGTGCCTCAACTCCCGGCTAAGCGTTTGGCCAGCACTAGGGTGTAACGGTGCCAGCGAACCCCCGATCGGGACTCTGCGTCTGGAGGGCTAGGCGATCGGTGCCAGCGAACCCCCCCGACCCTAGGGGTTCACGGTTGGCCGGCGTTGGTGCCTCAACTCCCGGCTAAGCGTTCGGCAAGCACTAGGGTGTAACGGTGCCAGCGACCCCCCAATCGGGACTCCCGCTAGAGGGCTAGGCGATCGGTGCCAGCGAACCCCCCCCCCTTCCCCAGGCCCACCCCTGGCGGATAGGGTCAGGGTCGGCCGGAGGTGGTGCCTCAACTCCCGGCTAAGGGTTTGGCCAGCACTAGGGCGTAACGGTGCCAGCGAACCCCCGATCGGGACTCTGCGTCTGGAGGGCTAGGCGATCGGTGCCAGCGAACCCCCCCGACCCTAGGGGTTCACGGTCGTCCGGAGTTGGTGCCTCAACTCCCGGCTAAGCTTTTGGCCTGCACTAGGGCGTAACGGTGCCAGCGACCCCCCAATCGGGACTCTGCCGCTGGAGGGCTAGCCGATCGGTGCCAGCGAACCCCCCCCCCCGACCCTAGGGGTTCACGGTCGTCCGGAGTTGGTGCCTCAACTCCCGGCTAAGCTTTTGGCCTGCACTAGGGCGTAACGGTGCCAGCGACCCCCCAATCGGGACTCTGCCGCTGGAGGGCTAGCCGATCGGTGCCAGCGAACCCCCCCCCGACCCTAGGGGTTCACGGTCGTCCGGAGTTGGTGCCTCAACTCCCGGCTAAGCTTTTGGCCTGCACTAGGGCGTAACGGTGCCAGCGACCCCCCAATCGGGACTCTGCCGCTGGAGGGCTAGCCGATCGGTGCCAGCGAACCCCCCCCCGACCCTAGGGGTTCACGGTCGTCCGGAGTTGGTGCCTCAACTCCCGGCTAAGCTTTTGGCCTGCACTAGGGC
>CAXKTH010000108.1:50000-52500 GCA_964056705.1 Troilus luridus
GATCTGTTCTTCCTCCAAGCCGTACGCAGCACTCCATCCAGAAGGAAAACATTATGGGCCAGCCCATCAGATCCCCGAAGGAATCCCCTCTGCTGAGGAGCCAACGTGATCAGCCTCTCCAACCGCATCGCCAAGATCTTGTTGAGATGTCGGACCACCACAGAACACACCGCAATAGGCCTAAAGTCACCAGGACCCGCCGGTTGAACAACCTTAGGAATCATAGTGACTCTCGCACCCAGCAGACTCGGAGGCAGCGCTCCCCTAAACAGAAACAAATTCAACACCAACGCTCTGACCTTCAAGGGAACCGCCGCCCAAGCGGAAGGCAGCACCCCATCCATCCCTGGAGCCGAATCCCTCCCGGGAGACAACCTCGCCACCTCCTCATCACTCACCGGAGTCCAAATGTTGATCAGTGGAGACACCACAACACCTCCCACCGCAACGTCCCCCCAGGGACGGGACGGCTCCTCCACTATAGGCGCCCAATACCCTCTCATCTCCCCAAGATCATAGCGATGACCTCCCCTTTCGTCCCTCAGTATGTCATGAGCCGCCGCCCTCCTATCCCTAGCCCAAAGCTGCTGGATCCGAGCATATTCCCTAACCCGCTCCCGCCTAAGAGGACCCGCCCTCCAAGGAGGAGGGACGGGGCCACCACCAGCACCTCGCGCCCCACCAACAATCTCGCGCCTAGGTCCCGCCAGAAGGCGAGAGACAGTCGAGGCCACTCTGTCCCCCACATCCACCCCATCAAGTGCCTCACAAGCAAGGTCGACAACCTCCCTCGTAAGGGGTGCCGCCGGTCCTCGCTGCAACTCCACAATCAAATCCCTGATCACCCCTTCCAGCTCAACCCTACAACCAAACTCACCCACCTGGCCACCCAACACACGCTCCTCCACACCCCTCCCGGCTTCCTGCATCTCCCGAAGAATAGCTCTATACAGAACCTTCGCCCTAGCCCCCTTCACCGCATCACTAGTACGTCGGTCCGTATGTACCACCAGCGCATCATTGATATTCCCGTGCCACCCCATCCGTCTGAGGTTACACTCAGCTCCTGCCAAACAAGTCAACTCCTCGTAACTCCAACGCCTATTCCTCCTCTCCACATCAATTTCCCTGTTAAAAGCCTCTGCATGCGCCCTTTTCCTGTGCAAACCAAGTCCCGACCGAGTAGTAAATCGCCTATTACAGTCAACACAAACAATCCCCAGCTCCTCATCCATAGTTGGTAAGAGAAACCCACCTCGTATAAGCCGCTCGATACGCCGGACAGTCAGCACTCATCAAATCATGCTCACACGGCTTATTAACCGCCTTACACGCCGGACAAGTCGGCCCAACACGATCCCTCAAGGACGGACAGTCACAACGCTTGTGCCCAGTCTCCCCACAATAGGTACAGACAATAGTCCCCTCAGGCAGCAGGCAACCCCTCCTCGCCACATGACCATATCTGTGACAACGAAAGCATCGATTCACCCCCACATAATCCGCTACCCTACAGGAGTCCCAATCAATGAACACCCTCCCTCTGGTCAACAAATAGTTACGTACCTCCGGAGTTACCGAAAGTACTACGTTCACCGTTCCTCCCTCAAGAGCCCTTCGTCCAGTCCGATGCGAAACACTTACATCATTAGCCGTAAACGGCACCGCCTCGCCAAAGTTCTGCTTCCTAAGTCGATCCACCACCTCCTCATCCTTCAGAAGCGCCGACACGCTATACACAATAAGCTTCGGCCTATTCCCACCCATAGGCTTCGCCAAAAGTCCAGCCTCCGCCAAGACCGGATCGGTCATCACCTTCTCCAAAGTTTCCTTATCGGGAACCGAGATCTCCAACCTATCCCTTCGTCGCCTAACACCCGCTAATCTCCATCCGCTTTCACCCGGATCAATCTTATCCTTCATACGCGCCTTAATCTCATCCGCCGTAGTACAACCACTCCCTTCCCTGGCAGTAATAACCGCTAAGAACCCCTGTTGCCTCTCGTCCCTCATCACACCACGCCCCCCCGGAATCGGGGGTGGAGGCCCAGGAAACTCCCTCGGTGCCGCCACCCTCGACGCCCATGTGTCACCCGGCTCCGGGGCCCCAGCCCTCAAAGCTTCACTAGCACCCTCGATAGCCCCTTTAGCCTCACCCAGTTCCGTCGCTATAACCGTCCGTAAGTCTTGTCTCTGTCTGTTGATCACCTCTTCCACATGATCCGCCTTCGACACTACAACGTCCATCAGCCCATCCACCTTACCCGAAACCCCCGTGAACTTCTGATCCAACTTAGACTTGATTCCCTCTGAATTCTTTTCAACCGCCTTTACTATATTTTTGTTCCCCACCTCCGTATGGCTACCAAAAGTATCAAGCATACTCGCCATCCTATCCAACATCTCCTCTTTTAGTCTGTCCATCTTACGGTTAGTCTCGGTCATAAGTTCGTCCTTCATCCTCTCCATCGTCATGTCAAATTGTCCCTCCATGTGCTCG
>CAXKTH010000108.1:57500-60000 GCA_964056705.1 Troilus luridus
TCCTGCTGTCTTAAGCAACCAACGCCTTTCATGGTTTCACGTGAGCGTCGAATCAGGCGCCTTAACTCTGCGTTTGGTTCATCCCACAGCGCCAGTTCTGCTTACCAAAATTGGCCCACTTGGCATCTCTGATCCGAGTCCCGCGGCTTCACTTTTAAGCAAGCCGGGGCTCTCATCTATTGGGAGTTTGAGAATAGGTTGAAGTCGTTTCGACCCCATCACCTCTAATCATTCGCTCTACCGGATGAGACTCGTCTCTTCCCGAGAGCCAGCTATCCTGAGGGAAACTTCAGAGGGAACCAGCTACTAGATGGTTCGATTGGTCTTTCGCCCCTATACCCAGCTCAGACGATCGATTTGCACGTCAGAATCGCTTCGGACCTCCACCAGGGTTTCCCCTGGCTTCGTCCTGGCCAGGCATAGTTCACCATCTTTCGGGTACCAGCGTGTGCGCTCCTGGTGCGTCTCCACTCGTGATGAGAACGAGACGCCCCGGGAGTGCGGGGCTCCGACGAGTGATCGTACGGCGGCCCATCCTCCCAACGGGATGCGCTCCTAAAGGAGACACCCCTGACACTTTCATTGCGCCTTTAGGTTTTACACCCAATGACTCGCGCACACGCTAGACTCCTTGGTCCGTGTTTCAAGACGGGTCGGATAAGTTCCCGAATCTGAAGCGCCGCCGACTGGCGGACTGGGCCATGCCGGAGTGCTCACCCGCCAGGGGCCCGAGCGCCTAGCCGGGCGTGTCCGTTAAGGCACCCCCTGGTAAACGCCCGGTCTTGCGGGGAGACGGCGGCGCTCGCTAGTGGAGCGGCCCAGCGCCG
Source organism: Troilus luridus (assembly GCA_964056705.1). NCBI lineage: Eukaryota > Metazoa > Arthropoda > Insecta > Hemiptera > Pentatomidae > Troilus > Troilus luridus. The sequence continues at coordinate 58,328 of CAXKTH010000108.1, forward strand.
TAGTCTTTCGATACCGCCCGGAACGACGGCCACGGTGCCGGAGAGCTGTCACTTGACCGCCACAAAAGTGGAGGCCCCGAGCCAGACAATCTTCCAGACCTTAGACCGCCGCAGAGCGGGTCGCGACGTCCTACTGAGGGAGAAGTGCGGTCCCCCGCGGGTACACGACCCCGTGGAGGGCGGCCCACCCACCGCCACGGACAAGCCGGACGGGGCGAAAGGCCATCCCCCCTGTCGGGGTGCGGACCCGGCGAGAAGACGTGAATCTCCCGTTTCGGGGCTTCGGGTCTTTTCCGTTTACCCCTGAGCGGTTTCACGTACTCTTGAACTCTCTCTTCAAAGTTCTTTTCAACTTTCCCTCACGGTACTTGTTCTCTATCGGTCTCGTGGTTGTATTTAGCCTTAGATGGAGTTTACCACCCGCTTAGGGCTGCACTCTCAAGCAGCCCGACTCTAAGGAGGGACCCACCCGGGGCCGGCACCGGTCATCTACGGGCCTGGCACCCTCTTCGGACCGTGGCCCCGTTCAAGATGGACTTGAACGCGGTGCACGGACCCCGGGTTAAACGGGCACTCCTAAACACTACATTTCCCTAAAGGCGAGGCCTTTGGGATTCAGTGCTGGGCTAATCCCTGTTCGCTCGCAGCTACTAGGGGAATCCTTGTTAGTTTCTTTTCCTCCGCTTACTAATATGCTTAAATTCGGCGGGGAGTCCCACCTGATCTGAGGTCGAGATATATAATGTTTTCCTCAATTACGCCCCTCCTTAAAGGGGGTAATGAGGAAAAGACCGACTCGGCCAGGACAGGCGTATATTCAGCCTCCACAAGCGAGAAAGCTCTGCCGCTACCAGCCCCCAGACGAGAGAGAGGCGGCGGACGCACCCCATGGCGACTTCAAACCCGCACCTCATGTAGAGCGGTTCCTCCGACGCAGTGTAGTGGGGCCGATCCGGAATTTGCCACGCGGCCGCCAAGAGTCCACACTTCACGGGTTAGCGCAAAGGCGGGCTACGTGCGACCGGGACACCGGATCGGTTGTCCGTCTCTTTCACGAGCTACATGCGTACTACAAACTGGAGGCCACAAGGGTGCGGGCTGGGTCCGACTCCCCGGAGGGAGAGGGCCCTATCGCCGTTGCGGGCGTCAGCTCGCGCATCCGACCGCCGCCGCGCCATCCCCCCACAGTGGTATGTCGGGGACGGGAGTGGCGCGCGGAGGGGAGCGGGCTGTGAGCCTCGTGTGAGAGTGAGCACGACCTGTCCGGCCTGGCTTTTGCCGGCGGATTATTTAAGGGGACCCGTCGTAGGAGAGGAGAGGCACGAAGCCTTCCCCCCTAGACGGGAGCCCCCATTCCGACCCCGGGCCGACTTCCCAAAGGAGGTCGGACGCCATGTCGGGTCAACTGTGGTCGAGACAAGTGCTCATGCCTCTTTTAAAGACGACCCTCAGACAGGGGTGGCCCTTGGTTCTAGCCCAGGGCCGCAATGTGCGTTCGAAATGTCGATGCTCATGTGTCCTGCAGTTCACACGACGACGCGCAGTTTGCTGCGTCTTTCATCGACCCACGAGCCGAGTGATCCACCGCTCAGGGTAGTATATTATAAATACTCATAAATGTATGTGGAAATAGGCTCGTTTCCGGCCATTTCCGACATACAGCATGTGCGTCA
>CAXKTH010000108.1:62500-65000 GCA_964056705.1 Troilus luridus
CATAAGGCCCCTCCGTTACAAATTTATCATATGTTGTACATATGATGTGATATAAGGTCCGAGTCCGCCCACGGCGCTGTCCCTCCGGTTCCCGGCCTAATATCCGCCATAAGAGCTGGAGGGGCCGACCACCGGGTTATACCCGGGGTGGGACACCCGCCACTCGACGGTTGGCCGGGGTGGCCGAGGCGCGCCGTGAAGCGTCTGGACTTTACAGCCATCTTCACCCTGGTCAGGGGCGGCTGAGGGCTCTGCCTCGGGGACTGCTGCCCGGCCGTCGGCTCGGGAGTAGCCCCACATAGTTTGAAGCAGGCCCGCGATTTGTATATCGGGCGGCGCAGCGCGATTGGCCGTGGGCCTCAACGCGTTACGACCGCCCGAGGTTATTTATCCTCGCCGCTAACTAATAGTGCGGTGGCGAAACAATGTATGCTTCGGGTAACTCATAACGTGGCGTCGGCAGCGGCCGCGCAGGAAGTCGCCGATAGGATGCCTCTATTCATATTTAAGAAGCTCTATATAGCTTTTCTCAAGGTGAGGGAGTCGCGAACTTCCGACACACTCGATTTACTATAAAGAGTCCTTTGAATAGGGTCCTGGGCCTTCCCAGCGAACCACTAGGCCGAGCTACTGAGTGCTGCATAGGGGCCCGTTTGAGGCCCCGCAGCTATGCTGTGTTAGGGGTTACTCCTATAGTAGAATCTTCACCGGTCATCCAATGACAGTCATAAAAGCGGTGCGTCCGGACCCCCGAACTACTTACCCTTCGCCGGGAAGTCCGGGTTGGCCGGAGTTGGTGTCTAGGATCCCGGCAGAGAGCACACAGCCCGTACTAGGCACATCTGTGCCTTCGGCCCCCTTCTCGGCACTCGGTATGGTAGGCTGGTTGGCCATCGGTGCGAGCGGACCCCTGAGAATAAATGGTTGGAACCGGGGCCTGGGTTGGTCCTGGGGGCGTCTAAGAAAAGCCCTAGGCACCCACCACTCATTCCCGTCAGACCGGGGTATCGGTGCATGTGGTCCCCTATAATACAATCTTCCCAAATCATCCGATGACAGTCATAGCAACGGTGCGTGCGAACCCCCCCTGGCCAACCCCTGGCGGATAGGGCCAGGATCGTCCGGAGTTGGTGCCTCAACTCCCGGCTAAGCGTTTGGCCAGCACTAGGGCGTAACGGTGCCAGCGAACCCCCGATCGGGACTCTGCGTCTGGAGGGCTAGGCGATCGGTGCCAGCGAACCCCCCCGACCCTAGGGGTCAACGGTTGGCCGGCGTTGGTGCCTCAACTCCCGGCTAAGCGTTTGGCCAGCACTAGGGTGTAACGGTGCCAGCGAACCCCCGATCGGGACTCTGCGTCTGGAGGGCTAGGCGATCGGTGCCAGCGAACCCCCCCGACCCTAGGGGTTCACGGTTGGCCGGCGTTGGTGCCTCAACTCCCGGCTAAGCGTTCGGCAAGCACTAGGGTGTAACGGTGCCAGCGACCCCCCAATCGGGACTCCCGCTAGAGGGCTAGGCGATCGGTGCCAGCGAACCCCCCCCCCTTCCCCAGGCCCACCCCTGGCGGATAGGGTCAGGGTCGGCCGGAGGTGGTGCCTCAACTCCCGGCTAAGGGTTTGGCCAGCACTAGGGCGTAACGGTGCCAGCGAACCCCCGATCGGGACTCTGCGTCTGGAGGGCTAGGCGATCGGTGCCAGCGAACCCCCCCGACCCTAGGGGTTCACGGTCGTCCGGAGTTGGTGCCTCAACTCCCGGCTAAGCTTTTGGCCTGCACTAGGGCGTAACGGTGCCAGCGACCCCCCAATCGGGACTCTGCCGCTGGAGGGCTAGCCGATCGGTGCCAGCGAACCCCCCCCCCGACCCTAGGGGTTCACGGTCGTCCGGAGTTGGTGCCTCAACTCCCGGCTAAGCTTTTGGCCTGCACTAGGGCGTAACGGTGCCAGCGACCCCCCAATCGGGACTCTGCCGCTGGAGGGCTAGCCGATCGGTGCCAGCGAACCCCCCCCCCCCCCCCCCCCCCCGACCCTAGGGGTTCACGGTTGGCCGGCGTTGGTAGCCGATCTCCCGGCTGAACACCTTGCAATGCTACCCGCCCTCTCTAGGCTCATCGGTGCATGCGAACCCCCTATCGGGACTTGTTGAAATATATGTCTTATATGTATTTATACTTCACATCTCTCATATAATGTTTTATTACGTTTATTATAAAATTGTACAATACTTTAAACATCTTTAGTTGAAATATATAATATTTTATTATAAAATTTTTTTTTTTTCTACTAGTAATATAACTTACTGTCGGGGTCATAAGTAATATCAATTCATTCATCAAATTCACTTATAATATCAATTTATAACTTCACACATCCGCAGTGGGCCCGGTCAGAGAACCGTACGGATTTCTATATGTACATTGTATATACGGCTCTCTACGTATAGATTGCATCTGGGAACTATGGATGCTTGGGAGACACAGCCTTTCGGCCTTACCTTCCCCCCGTAC
>CAXKTH010000108.1:70000-82500 GCA_964056705.1 Troilus luridus
CTCCTATCCCTAGCCCAAAGCTGCTGGATCCGAGCATATTCCCTAACCCGCTCCCGCCTAAGAGGACCCGCCCTCCAAGGAGGAGGGACGGGGCCACCACCAACACCTCGCGCCCCACCAACAATCTCGCGCCTAGGTCCCGCCAGAAGGCGAGAGACAGTCGAGGCCACTCTGTCCCCCACATCCACCCCATCAAGTGCCTCACAAGCAAGGTCGACCACCTCCCTCGTAAGGGGTGCCGCCGGTCCTCGCTGCAACTCCACAATCAAATCCCTGATCACCCCTTCCAGCTCAGCCCTACAACCAAACTCACCCACCTGGCCACCCAACACACGCTCCTCACCACCCCTCTCGGCTTCCTGCATCTCCCGAAGAATAGCTCTAAACAGAACCTTCGCCCTAGCCCCCTTCACCGCATCACTAGTACGTCGGTCCGTATGTACCACCAGCGCATCATTGATATTCCCGTGCCACCCCATCCGTCTGAGGTTACACTCAGCTCCTGCCAAACAAGTCAACTCCTCGTAACTCCAACGCCTATTCCTCCTCTCCACATCAATTTCCCTGTTAAAAGCCTCTGCATGCGCCCTTTTCCTGTGCAAACCAAGTCCCGACCGAGTAGTAAATCGCCTATTACAGTCAACATTTGGCTATTGACATTTTTATTTGAGATTATACATAGTTTTTAAATATTTACAAACATTGACCCCTCTTCCTCGGGGTCATTATCAAACAATATGCGGGGGCTTAATTACAAATTATTATACAACAGGGCTCCCTACACCCCAGGAAAGACCCTGAAGGGGTCAAAGGCGACTAGGTCGCCAAAATAAAGGTAGTTGCCCACATCCAAAAAACCCAATTTTGATGATAATATCTTGATTCTTATAAAACCAGAATTTTGCCTAATCTTTCCACTTTCTCAGCGCCATCTGGAGGCCTCCTGCCAGCTGCATCGGCGGTGGGTCCGGTTTAGCTATCGGCCGCCTCCATTGTCCGGTCCCTCTCTCCCGACGATTGCTGGAGCCGCTCTTCTTCTCCACCTCGAAAAAGAAATGACCGATCCCCTTATAACTCTCTCAGCGATCCAGGCCAAGGCATCTTTCTTCACACCCAGTTTCCTGAGGTCTCTCGCAGACTTCCTTGACCAGAGACCCTTCCAGGAAAGGGTGACTGGGACGACCTCGACACTGTTCCTCGGGACATCGGTCATCTCGGCCACAGCTTGGATGACCCACGGTTGCCCGTAGCTCTCAATCTTCACCTGTCCCGCCTGGTCCAGATCCACCTTGCAACTAACGATCTGGACATCCAGAATCCGGGCCAGGTCTTTACTAGCTACTACCAGATCCGGGCGTTTTCTCCTACCACCGTGGGAGATGGTAGTCTCCCTAAACACCATCCGGCCTCTTCTTCGGAAGTTCTCTTCTAGAAACCTTACGACAGCATGGTGCCTCAGGACCCTACCACCTCTTGACACCGGGCATCTCTGGATCACGTGAGCTGCCGTCTCCTGCGCTGGGCATCCCATCCTGCAGCCCACCTCCTGACCTCTTCTCCTGATGCCCCGTGTCAATCTCATCCTCGTCGGAAGTGCGCCACTGTACAACTGTAGGAACCGGACATACTCCGAGCCGGTGAGGTGCTCCGCTGTAGCGTACAGCCATCGGACCGACTCCCTTGACTCAAAGACCCCCCTTAAGTCGGCCCCGTCCACTGAATTTTCAAAACTCTCCCTTTCCCTCCCCGCCGGAATAGGGGGGACTTCACCCGTGGGATAATCCCTCCCCAATACCTCCCTTACATCCTGGGATACCCCCAATAGTTCCAGGTTTGCCGAAACATTGGCGTAACGGGTCTCCCTCCAAAAAGGCACAGACGCAGAGAACCGCGGCACCCCCAGTCCACCAAATCTAACGGGAGCATGGAACAGGGCGTTCGGGACATCCTTAGGCAGGTGTAGCCAACCTCGCATCGCCGCCCTCATCCTGACGTCTAACTTCTTCAGGCCTAGCTTAGGGGATACTCCGAGGACAAGCCTGTGCAGCAACCCCGGGACAAAAAAGTCGCGTAGGAGGATGTATTTCTGTTGCGGCTTCAGAGGAGACCTTCCTATCTTTCCCAGTCCCACTTCAACTTCAACCTCCACATCTGTCCTGCACACTCCAGCGCAGCCAAACCTAACCCCCAGGTACTCCCATTCTTCTGTCATCCCCAACGGGGCCAGACGCCCACCACTCACATTGAATCCGGCTCTATCATCCAGCCTGACGACCTTCCTCTTACCAGATGGAGTGAGCGTGAGTGCAAGGCACTTATTAGGGTTGAGCTCGAGACCACATTGGGCCAACCCCTCTTCTACCGCTCTCAACATGCACTCCATTCCCTGGACCGAGGACGCCGCCAGAACCAGATCGTCGGCATATGCGAGGGCGGACACCCTGACCCCACCAAGCATAAAACCAATCCTCTTAGGGAGCCCCGAAAGAACGTGGTCCATCACCATGTTGAAGAGAAGTGGGGACAAGGGGTCCCCCTGCCTCACCCCCCTCGCCGGTCTCATCTCAGGCGCCCCCCTCCCCCCGCTATAAATAACGGAGGCAGAATCGGCGTACATCGACGAGACATATTCAAGGACCTCACTCTGAATCCCCCTCGCTCGAAGGACCTCCCGTATCGCGTCGTGGCTCACACTGTCAAATGCTTTCTTGACATCCAGGACTGAGAGACAGAGTGACCTCCGCCTCCTCCATCCATGGCGCAGAACCGCATCAAGCAAAAGAACATTGTGAGCCACTCCGTCGAATCCACGAATAAAGCCCTTCTGCTCAGGCACATGAGTGACAACTCGCTCCATCCTCTCTGCCAGGATCCTATGCATGTGACGGACCACCACAGACGAAACAGAGATCGGCCTATAGTCCCCCGGACCATTCACCCTCTCCACTTTCGGAATCATCGTGACCCTCGCCCTGAGTAATGCGGGTGGCATTCTGCCCTCTAGCATAATCAGATCGAGAATCAACGCCTTCATCTTCCAGGGAGCTCCCTTCCAAGAGGAAGGAAGTACTCGATCGAGTCCAGGTGCCGATTTATGGTCCGGAGACAATCTTACGACCTCGTCCTGCGTCACAGGTGTCCATAAGTCAACATCACCATGCAGTACAGACCCTCCGACCCTACCACCATCCCAGGGCTTCGAGGGAGCCTCAATAATGGGAGCCCAGTAATCGCGAAGGGCCTCCGGAGTGTGGAGCGGCTGCCTACGTTCTGAGCCCAGAATTGCCTGAGCGGCAAGCCTCTTGTCCTTTTTCCACAACTCCTGAATTCTGGCATACTGAGCCCTGCGATTCTCCGGGCGAAATTCCCTCCCAATTCTAATTGGGGCGGGGTTATTCAGAGCAGCACCACTGGACTCCGCCGGATCCCGCACAGCCAACCAATCCACGATTAGATTGGCCAGACGCTCACCGACCAGAGTACCAGACAGAGCCTCTTCAGCAAGGGAAACGATCCCACGGGCAAACCCCGACCGGGCAGAAGACTTGACATCCTCCGCCAGCCGACGAATGGCCGCGGTCATCCTTCCCCTCCCCGTTCCCTCGCTTCTATGGCCCACCCCCATCCCCGGGTCAGCCACCTCCCCACCTACCTCTTCTTCGAAAATGCCCCTGTACAAAAGCTTGGCCCTCGCTCCCTTGACTGAGTCGGGCGTCCTAGAGGGCATGAGGTCAGCCAGCACCTGATTGAGGTTGCCCCGGTATCCACGAGCCCTCACCCTCCGCTCCATGGAAGCCAGGACAACCAACTCCTCATACGTCCATCTCTTATGGACCCTCTCTACATCAATGCCGCGATTAAACGTCTCCGGATGTGCGAACCTAATATGGACGCCCAAACCGGAGGCCGTTCCGAACATCCGTCCGCAACCACCACACTGATGCATCGGGGGCCCTTCATTCATATTTAGTCAGGGATACCCACCTGTCATACGCAAATCGGTAGCCCGGGCAGTCCTTGGACAGCACGTCATGTGCATCGGGCTTTCCGACAGCTTTACACGCAGCACAAGTGGGCCCTTTCCTTTCCTCAAGAGACGGACAGCTCTCCCTCTTATGGCCCTCGCCAGCACAATAGGAGCACACTAGTGTCCCCTCCGCCAACGTGCACCCCCGCCTCGCCGTATGACCATACCGGTGACAACGGTAACACCGATTGACCCCGACAAAGTCATCAACTCGGCAAGAGAACCAGTCGACAAAGAGGCGCCCCTTCGCCTTCATAAGACGCCATACCTCAGGAGAGACAGCCACCACCATGTTGGTCTTAACCAGTAGTAAATCGCCTATTACAGTCAACATTTGGCTACCTTAAGAGAGTCATAGTTACTCCCGCCGTTTACCCGCGCTTGCTTGAATTTCTTCACGTTGACATTCAGAGCACTGGGCAGAAATCACATTGCGTCATCACCCCTTGGGGCCATCGCAATGCTTTGTTTTAATTAGACAGTCGGATTCCCCTGGTCCGTGCCAGTTCTAAGTTGATCGTTCTATGGCGGCCGAAGAGCCTGCCGGCCCGTCCTCCGCGCGGAAGCACGGCAACTAGACAGCCGGAGGCTCGCAGCAAGGAAGATCCGTGGGTGGCCAAGGCACGGGACCGAGCTAGGGTCCGGGCGTAGAACGCCTTTCACCTCGCCCAGGCCCGGCACGTTGGCACCGCTCCACTTCCCGACCAAGCCCGGCGCGCCACGATCCTCAGAGCCAATCCTTATCCCGAAGTTACAGATCGGGTTTGCCGACTTCCCTTACCTACATTATTCTATCGACTAGAGGCTATTCACCTTGGAGACCTGCTGCGGATATGGGTACGAGCCGGCGCGGTGTTCCCCGTGGCCCTCGCCCGGATTTTCAAGGTCCGAGGGGAAGATCCGGACACCGCCGTAAGTGCGGTGCTCTTCGCGTTCCAAACCCTATCTCCCTCCTAGAGGCTTCCAGGGAACTCGAACGCTTATAGAGAAGAGACAACTCTCCCCGGACCTCCCTACGGCTTCTCCGGGTCATTTCGGGTCACCCCGACGAGTCCTCTGGTGAGGGCCCGAATTGGAGCGGTTCCGCTGCCGGGTTCCGGAATAGGAACCGGATTCCCTTTCGCCCAAACGGTGCCTGCACAACAGCGCGCTACGGCGTAGCCGCGGTATATTACAACCGCAGTACGCCGAATGCGACATGTTTAACAATAACGGCAACCATTCTCTTCGGATTTCTCCTAGGGCTTAGGATCGACTGACTCTTGTGCAACAGCTGTTCACAAGAAACCCTTCTCCACATCAGTCCTCCAGGGCCTCGCTGGAGTATTTGCTACTACCACCAAGATCTGCACCGGCGGCGGCTCCAGGCGGGCTCGCGCCCGGACCCTTCCGCGCACACCGCCGCGACCCTCTTACTCGTCAAGGCTTAACGGCGACTCCCCGTGAGGGGCGGCCCGATTTGCCGTTGACGGCAGAGTATAGGCACGACGCTACAGCGCCATCCATTTTCAGGGCTAGTTGCTTCGGCAGGTGAGTTGTTACACACTCCTTAGCGGATTCCGACTTCCATGGCCACCGTCCTGCTGTCTTAAGCAACCAACGCCTTTCATGGTTTCACGTGAGCGTCGAATCAGGCGCCTTAACTCTGCGTTTGGTTCATCCCACAGCGCCAGTTCTGCTTACCAAAATTGGCCCACTTGGCATCTCTGATCCGAGTCCCGCGGCTTCACTTTTAAGCAAGCCGGGGCTCTCATCTATTGGGAGTTTGAGAATAGGTTGAAGTCGTTTCGACCCCATCACCTCTAATCATTCGCTCTACCGGATGAGACTCGTCTCTTCCCGAGAGCCAGCTATCCTGAGGGAAACTTCAGAGGGAACCAGCTACTAGATGGTTCGATTGGTCTTTCGCCCCTATACCCAGCTCAGACGATCAATTTGCACGTCAGAATCGCTTCGGACCTCCACCAGGGTTTCCCCTGGCTTCGTCCTGGCCAGGCATAGTTCACCATCTTTCGGGTACCAGCGTGTGCGCTCCTGGTGCGTCTCCACTCGTGATGAGAACGAGACGCCCCGGGAGTGCGGGGCTCCGACGAGTGATCGTACGGCGGCCCATCCTCCCAACGGGATGCGCTCCTAAAGGAGACACCCCTGACACTTTCATTGCGCCTTTAGGTTTTACACCCAATGACTCGCGCACACGCTAGACTCCTTGGTCCGTGTTTCAAGACGGGTCGGATAAGTTCCCGAATCTGAAGCGCCGCCGACTGGCGGACTGGGCCATGCCGGAGTGCTCACCCGCCAGGGGCCCGAGCGCCTAGCCGGGCGTGTCCGTTAAGGCACCCCCTGGTAAACGCCCGGTCTTGCGGGGAGACGGCGGCGCTCGCTAGTGGAGCGGCCCAGCGCCGTAGTCTTTCGATACCGCCCGGAACGACGGCCACGGTGCCGGAGAGCTGTCACTTGACCGCCACAAAAGTGGAGGCCCCGAGCCAGACAATCTTCCAGACCTTAGACCGCCGCAGAGCGGGTCGCGACGTCCTACTGAGGGAGAAGTGCGGTCCCCCGCGGGTACACGACCCCGTGGAGGGCGGCCCACCCACCGCCACGGACAAGCCGGACGGGGCGAAAGGCCATCCCCCCTGTCGGGGTGCGGACCCGGCGAGAAGACGTGAATCTCCCGTTTCGGGGCTTCGGGTCTTTTCCGTTTACCCCTGAGCGGTTTCACGTACTCTTGAACTCTCTCTTCAAAGTTCTTTTCAACTTTCCCTCACGGTACTTGTTCTCTATCGGTCTCGTGGTTGTATTTAGCCTTAGATGGAGTTTACCACCCGCTTAGGGCTGCACTCTCAAGCAGCCCGACTCTAAGGAGGGACCCACCCGGGGCCGGCACCGGTCATCTACGGGCCTGGCACCCTCTTCGGACCGTGGCCCCGTTCAAGATGGACTTGAACGCGGTGCACGGACCCCGGGTTAAACGGGCACTCCTAAACACTACATTTCCCTAAAGGCGAGGCCTTTGGGATTCAGTGCTGGGCTAATCCCTGTTCGCTCGCAGCTACTAGGGGAATCCTTGTTAGTTTCTTTTCCTCCGCTTACTAATATGCTTAAATTCGGCGGGGAGTCCCACCTGATCTGAGGTCGAGATATATAATGTTTTCCTCAATTACGCCCCTCCTTAAAGGGGGTAATGAGGAAAAGACCGACTCGGCCAGGACAGGCGTATATTCAGCCTCCACAAGCGAGAAAGCTCTGCCGCTACCAGCCCCCAGACGAGAGAGAGGCGGCGGACGCACCCCATGGCGACTTCAAACCCGCACCTCATGTAGAGCGGTTCCTCCGACGCAGTGTAGTGGGGCCGATCCGGAATTTGCCACGCGGCCGCCAAGAGTCCACACTTCACGGGTTAGCGCAAAGGCGGGCTACGTGCGACCGGGACACCGGATCGGTTGTCCGTCTCTTTCACGAGCTACATGCGTACTACAAACTGGAGGCCACAAGGGTGCGGGCTGGGTCCGACTCCCCGGAGGGAGAGGGCCCTATCGCCGTTGCGGGCGTCAGCTCGCGCATCCGACCGCCGCCGCGCCATCCCCCCACAGTGGTATGTCGGGGACGGGAGTGGCGCGCGGAGGGGAGCGGGCTGTGAGCCTCGTGTGAGAGTGAGCACGACCTGTCCGGCCTGGCTTTTGCCGGCGGATTATTTAAGGGGACCCGTCGTAGGAGAGGAGAGGCACGAAGCCTTCCCCCCTAGACGGGAGCCCCCATTCCGACCCCGGGCCGACTTCCCAAAGGAGGTCGGACGCCATGTCGGGTCAACTGTGGTCGAGACAAGTGCTCATGCCTCTTTTAAAGACGACCCTCAGACAGGGGTGGCCCTTGGTTCTAGCCCAGGGCCGCAATGTGCGTTCGAAATGTCGATGCTCATGTGTCCTGCAGTTCACACGACGACGCGCAGTTTGCTGCGTCTTTCATCGACCCACGAGCCGAGTGATCCACCGCTCAGGGTAGTATATTATAAATACTCATAAATGTATGTGGAAATAGGCTCGTTTCCGGCCATTTCCGACATACAGCATGTGCGTCATTGTCAGTTAATATCGGCGGCCGGGGCAGGGCGTGATGCCAAGCCGCCGAATCTCGCAACATCCTCGCGCCCGACCGAGACACCTCGGGGACGGAGATGGAGGAGATGGTTAAATATGTTTTCGGGGTCTCCGGCTTGCTAGGCCGGAGCCGGCAGCGCCGCGCCTCCCGAGAGTGTGATCCGGTCTCCTCCGCGCTCTACTACACCAAAGACAGGCCAGAAGCGAGAGACGACCTTAGACCCCCAATAGAGGGCGCCGAGCACCACCCTACAGGTGAGCGTTACTCGGCGAAAGGCCCGATCGGAAGCCAAAGGGTCCGTCGGTAAGCGTCTCGCTAGATAGCTGTCGGCGTTTCGAGCCGGGAGCCCGGCAGACACACTAGCCCTCCAAGGGAGGAGAACGTGCGCCGCCGCCCCTAAAACCGCCGGAGGGCCGAGGCCCGACCGGCGGCTATTAAAATGGAAGCACTAGAGGCTTCAAGTTTTGACACACGCTATGCCATCGAGCCGTGAGGCAAGAGACACACGCATGCAAATCTTTAATGATCCTTCCACAGGTTCACCTACGGAAACCTTGTTACGACTTTTACTTCCTCTAAATGATCAAGTTCGGTCATCTTTCCAGCGAAACCGATACCGAGCGAGCCGGTGCCGGTTACCGCCGGTCCGAAGACCTCACTAAATCATTCAATCGGTAGTAGCGACGGGCGGTGTGTACAAAGGGCAGGGACGTAATCAACGCGAGCTTATGACTCGCGCTTACTGGGAATTCCTCGTTCATGGGGAACAATTGCAAGCCCCAATTCCTAGCACGAAGGAGGTTCAGCGGGTTGCCCGGACCTTTCGGACAGGGGAGAACACGCTGATTCCTTCAGTGTAGCGCGCGTGCGGCCCAGAACATCTAAGGGCATCACAGACCTGTTATTGCTCAATCTCGTGCGGCTGAGAGCCGCCTGTCCCCTTAAGAAGAATAATTGTCGCCGGTAGGTATTTATACCGGGAGCGCCTAGTTAATAGGTCAGAGTCTCGTTCGTTATCGGAATTAACCAGACAAATCAGTCCACCAACTAAGAACGGCCATGCACCACTACCCACTGAATCGAGAAAGAGCTATCGATCTGTCAATCCTTCCAATGTCCGGGCCTGGTGAGGTTTCCCGTGTTGAGTCAAATTAAGCCGCAGGCTCCACTCCTGGTGGTGCCCTTCCGTCAATTCCTTTAAGTTTCAGCTTTGCAACCATACTTCCCCCGGAACCCAAAAGCTTTGGTTTCCCGGGGAAAGCTCCCCGCCGAGTCATCGGAGGAACATCGGCGGATCGCTGGCTGGCATCGTTTATGGTTAGAACTAGGGCGGTATCTGATCGCCTTCGAACCTCTAACTTTCGTTCTTGATCAATTAAGACATACTTGGCAAATGCTTTCGCTCTAGTGCGTCTTGCGACGATCCAAGAATTTCACCTCTAACGTCGCAATACGAATGCCCCCGCCTGTCCTTATTGATCATTACCTTGGATTCCGAAAACCAACAAAATAGAACCAAGGTCCTGTTCCATTATTCCATGCACCACTATTCAGGCTGCTTTCAGAGCCTGCTTGAAGCACTCTAATTTGTTCAAAGTAAACAGTGTCGGCCTACCTCGACACTCGTTTAAGAGCACCGCGGTAGGATTGAGCCGGCCAACGAGGACAACACGGCGCGTCGACCCACACGCGTGAGCGAGTGGGGCGCGCCGCGAAGCCCGTCAGCCACCGACAGGACATGCCACGGCATGCCAGTTGCACCGACAGGCGGTGAACCGACAGCGTGGCACGCAGAACCAACTACGAGCTTTTTAACCGCAACAACTTTAATATACGCTATTGGAGCTGGAATTACCGCGGCTGCTGGCACCAGACTTGCCCTCCAATAGATCCTCGTTAAAGGATTTAGGGTGTTCTCATTCCGATTACGGGGCCTCGGATGAGTCCCGTATCGTTATTTTTTGTCACTACCTCCCCGTGCCGGGAGTGGGTAATTTGCGTGCCTGCTGCCTTCCTTGGATGTGGTAGCCGTTTCTCAGGCTCCCTCTCCGGAATCGAACCCTGATTCCCCGTTACCCGTGAGCGCCATGGTAGACACAGAGTCTACCATCGACAGCTGATAAGTCAGACATTTGACGGATACGTCGCCGGTACTGTGACCGTGCGATCTGTGGTGTTATCTAGAGTCATCAAGCAGACGCCCGGGCGAACCGGGCGAATGGTTTTGATCCAATAAAAGCGTCCTTTCCATCGCTGGTCGGGACTTGGTTGCATGTATTAGCTCTAGAATTACCACAGTTATCCACGTGAGTGGCATATATCCGGTAAACTATGACCGGTTTACTGAGCCTTTTGCGGTTTCACTTTAAGTCAGCTCGTACTGAGACTTGCATGGCTTAAGCTTTGAGACAAGCATATAACTACTGGCAGGATCAACCAGGGAGGAGCCGGGAAGATGGGTTACTGCGACCCCGCTTCGCCATAAGGCCCCTCCGTTACAAATTTATCATATGTTGTACATATGATGTGATATAAGGTCCGAGTCCGCCCACGGCGCTGTCCCTCCGGTTCCCGGCCTAATATCCGCCATAAGAGCTGGAGGGGCCGACCACCGGGTTATACCCGGGGTGGGACACCCGCCACTCGACGGTTGGCCGGGGTGGCCGAGGCGCGCCGTGAAGCGTCTGGACTTTACAGCCATCTTCACCCTGGTCAGGGGCGGCTGAGGGCTCTGCCTCGGGGACTGCTGCCCGGCCGTCGGCTCGGGAGTAGCCCCACATAGTTTGAAGCAGGCCCGCGATTTGTATATCGGGCGGCGCAGCGCGATTGGCCGTGGGCCTCAACGCGTTACGACCGCCCGAGGTTATTTATCCTCGCCGCTAACTAATAGTGCGGTGGCGAAACAATGTATGCTTCGGGTAACTCATAACGTGGCGTCGGCAGCGGCCGCGCAGGAAGTCGCCGATAGGATGCCTCTATTCATATTTAAGAAGCTCTATATAGCTTTTCTCAAGGTGAGGGAGTCGCGAACTTCCGACACACTCGATTTACTATAAAGAGTCCTTTGAATAGGGTCCTGGGCCTTCCCAGCGAACCACTAGGCCGAGCTACTGAGTGCTGCATAGGGGCCCGTTTGAGGCCCCGCAGCTATGCTGTGTTAGGGGTTACTCCTATAGTAGAATCTTCACCGGTCATCCAATGACAGTCATAAAAGCGGTGCGTCCGGACCCCCGAACTACTTACCCTTCGCCGGGAAGTCCGGGTTGGCCGGAGTTGGTGTCTAGGATCCCGGCAGAGAGCACACAGCCCGTACTAGGCACATCTGTGCCTTCGGCCCCCTTCTCGGCACTCGGTATGGTAGGCTGGTTGGCCATCGGTGCGAGCGGACCCCTGAGAATAAATGGTTGGAACCGGGGCCTGGGTTGGTCCTGGGGGCGTCTAAGAAAAGCCCTAGGCACCCACCACTCATTCCCGTCAGACCGGGGTATCGGTGCATGTGGTCCCCTATAATACAATCTTCCCAAATCATCCGATGACAGTCATAGCAACGGTGCGTGCGAACCCCCCCTGGCCAACCCCTGGCGGATAGGGCCAGGATCGTCCGGAGTTGGTGCCTCAACTCCCGGCTAAGCGTTTGGCCAGCACTAGGGCGTAACGGTGCCAGCGAACCCCCGATCGGGACTCTGCGTCTGGAGGGCTAGGCGATCGGTGCCAGCGAACCCCCCCGACCCTAGGGGTCAACGGTTGGCCGGCGTTGGTGCCTCAACTCCCGGCTAAGCGTTTGGCCAGCACTAGGGTGTAACGGTGCCAGCGAACCCCCGATCGGGACTCTGCGTCTGGAGGGCTAGGCGATCGGTGCCAGCGAACCCCCCCGACCCTAGGGGTTCACGGTTGGCCGGCGTTGGTGCCTCAACTCCCGGCTAAGCGTTCGGCAAGCACTAGGGTGTAACGGTGCCAGCGACCCCCCAATCGGGACTCCCGCTAGAGGGCTAGGCGATCGGTGCCAGCGAACCCCCCCCCCTTCCCCAGGCCCACCCCTGGCGGATAGGGTCAGGGTCGGCCGGAGGTGGTGCCTCAACTCCCGGCTAAGGGTTTGGCCAGCACTAGGGCGTAACGGTGCCAGCGAACCCCCGATCGGGACTCTGCGTCTGGAGGGCTAGGCGATCGGTGCCAGCGAACCCCCCCGACCCTAGGGGTTCACGGTCGTCCGGAGTTGGTGCCTCAACTCCCGGCTAAGCTTTTGGCCTGCACTAGGGCGTAACGGTGCCAGCGACCCCCCAATCGGGACTCTGCCGCTGGAGGGCTAGCCGATCGGTGCCAGCGAACCCCCCCCCCCGACCCTAGGGGTTCACGGTCGTCCGGAGTTGGTGCCTCA
>CAXKTH010000108.1:87500-90000 GCA_964056705.1 Troilus luridus
GTACGGCGGCCCATCCTCCCAACGGGATGCGCTCCTAAAGGAGACACCCCTGACACTTTCATTGCGCCTTTAGGTTTTACACCCAATGACTCGCGCACACGCTAGACTCCTTGGTCCGTGTTTCAAGACGGGTCGGATAAGTTCCCGAATCTGAAGCGCCGCCGACTGGCGGACTGGGCCATGCCGGAGTGCTCACCCGCCAGGGGCCCGAGCGCCTAGCCGGGCGTGTCCGTTAAGGCACCCCCTGGTAAACGCCCGGTCTTGCGGGGAGACGGCGGCGCTCGCTAGTGGAGCGGCCCAGCGCCGTAGTCTTTCGATACCGCCCGGAACGACGGCCACGGTGCCGGAGAGCTGTCACTTGACCGCCACAAAAGTGGAGGCCCCGAGCCAGACAATCTTCCAGACCTTAGACCGCCGCAGAGCGGGTCGCGACGTCCTACTGAGGGAGAAGTGCGGTCCCCCGCGGGTACACGACCCCGTGGAGGGCGGCCCACCCACCGCCACGGACAAGCCGGACGGGGCGAAAGGCCATCCCCCCTGTCGGGGTGCGGACCCGGCGAGAAGACGTGAATCTCCCGTTTCGGGGCTTCGGGTCTTTTCCGTTTACCCCTGAGCGGTTTCACGTACTCTTGAACTCTCTCTTCAAAGTTCTTTTCAACTTTCCCTCACGGTACTTGTTCTCTATCGGTCTCGTGGTTGTATTTAGCCTTAGATGGAGTTTACCACCCGCTTAGGGCTGCACTCTCAAGCAGCCCGACTCTAAGGAGGGACCCACCCGGGGCCGGCACCGGTCATCTACGGGCCTGGCACCCTCTTCGGACCGTGGCCCCGTTCAAGATGGACTTGAACGCGGTGCACGGACCCCGGGTTAAACGGGCACTCCTAAACACTACATTTCCCTAAAGGCGAGGCCTTTGGGATTCAGTGCTGGGCTAATCCCTGTTCGCTCGCAGCTACTAGGGGAATCCTTGTTAGTTTCTTTTCCTCCGCTTACTAATATGCTTAAATTCGGCGGGGAGTCCCACCTGATCTGAGGTCGAGATATATAATGTTTTCCTCAATTACGCCCCTCCTTAAAGGGGGTAATGAGGAAAAGACCGACTCGGCCAGGACAGGCGTATATTCAGCCTCCACAAGCGAGAAAGCTCTGCCGCTACCAGCCCCCAGACGAGAGAGAGGCGGCGGACGCACCCCATGGCGACTTCAAACCCGCACCTCATGTAGAGCGGTTCCTCCGACGCAGTGTAGTGGGGCCGATCCGGAATTTGCCACGCGGCCGCCAAGAGTCCACACTTCACGGGTTAGCGCAAAGGCGGGCTACGTGCGACCGGGACACCGGATCGGTTGTCCGTCTCTTTCACGAGCTACATGCGTACTACAAACTGGAGGCCACAAGGGTGCGGGCTGGGTCCGACTCCCCGGAGGGAGAGGGCCCTATCGCCGTTGCGGGCGTCAGCTCGCGCATCCGACCGCCGCCGCGCCATCCCCCCACAGTGGTATGTCGGGGACGGGAGTGGCGCGCGGAGGGGAGCGGGCTGTGAGCCTCGTGTGAGAGTGAGCACGACCTGTCCGGCCTGGCTTTTGCCGGCGGATTATTTAAGGGGACCCGTCGTAGGAGAGGAGAGGCACGAAGCCTTCCCCCCTAGACGGGAGCCCCCATTCCGACCCCGGGCCGACTTCCCAAAGGAGGTCGGACGCCATGTCGGGTCAACTGTGGTCGAGACAAGTGCTCATGCCTCTTTTAAAGACGACCCTCAGACAGGGGTGGCCCTTGGTTCTAGCCCAGGGCCGCAATGTGCGTTCGAAATGTCGATGCTCATGTGTCCTGCAGTTCACACGACGACGCGCAGTTTGCTGCGTCTTTCATCGACCCACGAGCCGAGTGATCCACCGCTCAGGGTAGTATATTATAAATACTCATAAATGTATGTGGAAATAGGCTCGTTTCCGGCCATTTCCGACATACAGCATGTGCGTCATTGTCAGTTAATATCGGCGGCCGGGGCAGGGCGTGATGCCAAGCCGCCGAATCTCGCAACATCCTCGCGCCCGACCGAGACACCTCGGGGACGGAGATGGAGGAGATGGTTAAATATGTTTTCGGGGTCTCCGGCTTGCTAGGCCGGAGCCGGCAGCGCCGCGCCTCCCGAGAGTGTGATCCGGTCTCCTCCGCGCTCTACTACACCAAAGACAGGCCAGAAGCGAGAGACGACCTTAGACCCCCAATAGAGGGCGCCGAGCACCACCCTACAGGTGAGCGTTGCTCGGCGAAAGGCCCGATCGGAAGCCAAAGGGTCCGTCGGTAAGCGTCTCGCTAGATAGCTGTCGGCGTTTCGAGCCGGGAGCCCGGCAGACACACTAGCCCTCCAAGGGAGGAGAACGTGCGCCGCCGCCCCTAAAACCGCCGGAGGGCCGAGGCCCGACCGGCGGCTATTAAAATGGAAGCACTAGAGGCTTCAAGTTTTGACACACGCTATGCCATCGAGCCGTGAGGCAAGAG
>CAXKTH010000108.1:92500-95000 GCA_964056705.1 Troilus luridus
ATAGCTTTCTCAAGGGTGAGGGAGTCGCGAACTTCCGACACACTCGATTTACTATAAAGAGTCCTTTGAATAGGGTCCTGGGCCTTCCCAGCGAACCACTAGGCCGAGCTACTGAGTGCTGCATAGGGGCCCGTTTGAGGCCCCGCAGCTATGCTGTGTTAGGGGTTACTCCTATAGTAGAATCTTCACCGGTCATCCAATGACAGTCATAAAAGCGGTGCGTCCGGACCCCCGAACTACTTACCCTTCGCCGGGAAGTCCGGGTTGGCCGGAGTTGGTGGTCTAGGATCCCGGCAGAGAGCACACAGCCCGTACTAGGCACATCTGTGCCTTCGGCCCCTTCTCGGCACTCGGTATGGTAGGCTGGTTGGCCATCGGTGCGAGCGGACCCCTGAGAATAAATGGTTGGAACCGGGGCCTGGGTTGGTCCTGGGGGCGTCTAAGAAAAGCCCTAGGCACCCACCACTCATTCCCGTCAGACCGGGGTATCGGTGCATGTGGTCCCCTATAATACAATCTTCCCAAATCATCCGATGACAGTCATAGCAACGGTGCGTGCGAACCCCCCTGGCCAACCCCTGGCGGATAGGGCCAGGATCGTCCGGAGTTGGTGCCTCAACTCCCGGCTAAGCGTTTGGCCAGCACTAGGGCGTAACGGTGCCAGCGAACCCCCGATCGGGACTCTGCGTCTGGAGGGCTAGGCGATCGGTGCCAGCGAACCCCCCCGACCCTAGGGGTCAACGGTTGGCCGGCGTTGGTGCCTCAACTCCCGGCTAAGCGTTTGGCCAGCACTAGGGTGTAACGGTGCCAGCGAACCCCCGATCGGGACTCTGCGTCTGGAGGGCTAGGCGATCGGTGCCAGCGAACCCCCCGACCTAGGGTTCACGGTTGGCCGGCGTTGGTGCCTCAACTCCCGGCTAAGCGTTCGGCAAGCACTAGGGTGTAACGGTGCCAGCGACCCCCCAATCGGGACTCCCGCTAGAGGGCTAGGCGATCGGTGCCAGCGAACCCCCCCCCTTCCCCAGGCCCACCCCTGGCGGATAGGGTCAGGGTCGGCCGGAGGTGGTGCCTCAACTCCCGGCTAAGGGTTTGGCCAGCACTAGGGCGTAACGGTGCCAGCGAACCCCCGATCGGGGACTCTGCGTCTGGAGGGCTAGGCGATCGGTGCCAGCGAACCCCCCCGACCCTAGGGGTTCACGGTCGTCCGGAGTTGGTGCCTCAACTCCGGGCTAGCCTTTTGCCTGCACTAGGGCGTAACGGTGCCAGCGACCCCCCAATCGGGACTCTGCCGCTGGAGGGCTAGCCGATCGGTGCCAGCGAACCCCCCCCCCCGACCCTAGGGGTTCACGGTCGTCCGGAGTTGGTGCCTCAAACTCCCGGCTAAGCTTTTGGCCTGCACTAGGCGTAACGGTGCCAGCGACCCCCCAATCGGGACTCTGCCGCTGGAGGGCTAGCCGATCGGTGCCAGCGAACCCCCCCCCGACCCTAGGGGTTCACGGTCGTCCGGAGTTGGTGCCTCAACTCCCGGCTAAGCTTTTGGCCTGCACTAGGGCGTAACGGTGCCAGCGACCCCCAATCGGGACTCTGCCGCCTGGAGGGCTAGCCGATCGGTGCCAGCGAACCCCCCCCCGACCCTAGGGGTTCACGGTCGTCCGGAGTTGGTGCCTCAACTCCCGGCTAAGCTTTTGGCCTGCACTAGGGCGTAACGGTGCCAGCGACCCCCCAATCGGGACTCTGCCGCTGGAGGGCTAGCCGATCGGTGCCAGCGAACCCCCCCCCCCCCGACCCTAGGGGTTCACGGTTGGCCGGCGTTGGTAGCCGATCTCCCGGCTGAACACCTTGCAATGCTACCCGCCCTCTCTAGGCTCATCGGTGCATGCGAACCCCCTATCGGGACTTGTTGAAATATATGTCTTATATGTATTTATACTTCACATTCTCTCATATAATGTTTTATTACGTTTATTATAAAATTGTACAATACTTTAAACATCTTTAGTTGAAATATATATATTTTATTATAAAATTTTTTTTTTTCTACTAGTAATATAACTACTGTCGGGGTCATAAGTAATATCAATTCATTCATCAAATTCACTTATAATATCAATTTATAAACTTCACACATCCGCAGTGGGCCCGGTCAGAGAACCGTACGGATTTCTATATGTACATTGTATATACGGCTCTCTACGTATAGATTGCATCTGGGAACTATGGATGCTTGGGAGACACAGCCTTTCGGCCTTACCTTCCCCCGTACAAAGCGATACAATTTAATATGGGGTCTACGCCTACCGGTTTATATATATATATATATATAAATACATATACATATATACAATTGAATATGGGGTCTACGCCTCCCGTTTAACCCGAGGCGATTTCCCCTAGGCAAGGGCAGAGCCTCAGCTGGCCCGCCGGGCCCATCGGGTTAACGTACGAATTCAAATAGGGACAGAGGGAATCTCGCCAATACATTCAGGAGCCTCTCCAATTG
>CAXKTH010000108.1:110000-112500 GCA_964056705.1 Troilus luridus
TGAGGGAAACTTCAGAGGGAACCAGCTACTAGATGGTTCGATTGGTCTTTCGCCCCTATACCCAGCTCAGACGATCGATTTGCACGTCAGAATCGCTTCGGACCTCCACCAGGGTTTCCCCTGGCTTCGTCCTGGCCAGGCATAGTTCACCATCTTTCGGGTACCAGCGTGTGCGCTCCTGGTGCGTCTCCACTCGTGATGAGAACGAGACGCCCCGGGAGTGCGGGGCTCCGACGAGTGATCGTACGGCGGCCCATCCTCCCAACGGGATGCGCTCCTAAAGGAGACACCCCTGACACTTTCATTGCGCCTTTAGGTTTTACACCCAATGACTCGCGCACACGCTAGACTCCTTGGTCCGTGTTTCAAGACGGGTCGGATAAGTTCCCGAATCTGAAGCGCCGCCGACTGGCGGACTGGGCCATGCCGGAGTGCTCACCCGCCAGGGGCCCGAGCGCCTAGCCGGGCGTGTCCGTTAAGGCACCCCCTGGTAAACGCCCGGTCTTGCGGGGAGACGGCGGCGCTCGCTAGTGGAGCGGCCCAGCGCCGTAGTCTTTCGATACCGCCCGGAACGACGGCCACGGTGCCGGAGAGCTGTCACTTGACCGCCACAAAAGTGGAGGCCCCGAGCCAGACAATCTTCCAGACCTTAGACCGCCGCAGAGCGGGTCGCGACGTCCTACTGAGGGAGAAGTGCGGTCCCCCGCGGGTACACGACCCCGTGGAGGGCGGCCCACCCACCGCCACGGACAAGCCGGACGGGGCGAAAGGCCATCCCCCCTGTCGGGGTGCGGACCCGGCGAGAAGACGTGAATCTCCCGTTTCGGGGCTTCGGGTCTTTTCCGTTTACCCCTGAGCGGTTTCACGTACTCTTGAACTCTCTCTTCAAAGTTCTTTTCAACTTTCCCTCACGGTACTTGTTCTCTATCGGTCTCGTGGTTGTATTTAGCCTTAGATGGAGTTTACCACCCGCTTAGGGCTGCACTCTCAAGCAGCCCGACTCTAAGGAGGGACCCACCCGGGGCCGGCACCGGTCATCTACGGGCCTGGCACCCTCTTCGGACCGTGGCCCCGTTCAAGATGGACTTGAACGCGGTGCACGGACCCCGGGTTAAACGGGCACTCCTAAACACTACATTTCCCTAAAGGCGAGGCCTTTGGGATTCAGTGCTGGGCTAATCCCTGTTCGCTCGCAGCTACTAGGGGAATCCTTGTTAGTTTCTTTTCCTCCGCTTACTAATATGCTTAAATTCGGCGGGGAGTCCCACCTGATCTGAGGTCGAGATATATAATGTTTTCCTCAATTACGCCCCTCCTTAAAGGGGGTAATGAGGAAAAGACCGACTCGGCCAGGACAGGCGTATATTCAGCCTCCACAAGCGAGAAAGCTCTGCCGCTACCAGCCCCCAGACGAGAGAGAGGCGGCGGACGCACCCCATGGCGACTTCAAACCCGCACCTCATGTAGAGCGGTTCCTCCGACGCAGTGTAGTGGGGCCGATCCGGAATTTGCCACGCGGCCGCCAAGAGTCCACACTTCACGGGTTAGCGCAAAGGCGGGCTACGTGCGACCGGGACACCGGATCGGTTGTCCGTCTCTTTCACGAGCTACATGCGTACTACAAACTGGAGGCCACAAGGGTGCGGGCTGGGTCCGACTCCCCGGAGGGAGAGGGCCCTATCGCCGTTGCGGGCGTCAGCTCGCGCATCCGACCGCCGCCGCGCCATCCCCCCACAGTGGTATGTCGGGGACGGGAGTGGCGCGCGGAGGGGAGCGGGCTGTGAGCCTCGTGTGAGAGTGAGCACGACCTGTCCGGCCTGGCTTTTGCCGGCGGATTATTTAAGGGGACCCGTCGTAGGAGAGGAGAGGCACGAAGCCTTCCCCCCTAGACGGGAGCCCCCATTCCGACCCCGGGCCGACTTCCCAAAGGAGGTCGGACGCCATGTCGGGTCAACTGTGGTCGAGACAAGTGCTCATGCCTCTTTTAAAGACGACCCTCAGACAGGGGTGGCCCTTGGTTCTAGCCCAGGGCCGCAATGTGCGTTCGAAATGTCGATGCTCATGTGTCCTGCAGTTCACACGACGACGCGCAGTTTGCTGCGTCTTTCATCGACCCACGAGCCGAGTGATCCACCGCTCAGGGTAGTATATTATAAATACTCATAAATGTATGTGGAAATAGGCTCGTTTCCGGCCATTTCCGACATACAGCATGTGCGTCATTGTCAGTTAATATCGGCGGCCGGGGCAGGGCGTGATGCCAAGCCGCCGAATCTCGCAACATCCTCGCGCCCGACCGAGACACCTCGGGGACGGAGATGGAGGAGATGGTTAAATATGTTTTCGGGGTCTCCGGCTTGCTAGGCCGGAGCCGGCAGCGCCGCGCCTCCCGAGAGTGTGATCCGGTCTCCTCCGCGCTCTACTACACCAAAGACAGGCCAGAAGCGAGAGACGACCTTAGACCCCCAATAGAGGGCGCCGAGCACCACCCTACAGGTGA
>CAXKTH010000108.1:115000-117500 GCA_964056705.1 Troilus luridus
CGGCTCGGGAGTAGCCCCACATAGTTTGAAGCAGGCCCGCGATTTGTATATCGGGCGGCGCAGCGCGATTGGCCGTGGGCCTCAACGCGTTACGACCGCCCGAGGTTATTTATCCTCGCCGCTAACTAATAGTGCGGTGGCGAAACAATGTATGCTTCGGGTAACTCATAACGTGGCGTCGGCAGCGGCCGCGCAGGAAGTCGCCGATAGGATGCCTCTATTCATATTTAAGAAGCTCTATATAGCTTTTCTCAAGGTGAGGGAGTCGCGAACTTCCGACACACTCGATTTACTATAAAGAGTCCTTTGAATAGGGTCCTGGGCCTTCCCAGCGAACCACTAGGCCGAGCTACTGAGTGCTGCATAGGGGCCCGTTTGAGGCCCCGCAGCTATGCTGTGTTAGGGGTTACTCCTATAGTAGAATCTTCACCGGTCATCCAATGACAGTCATAAAAGCGGTGCGTCCGGACCCCCGAACTACTTACCCTTCGCCGGGAAGTCCGGGTTGGCCGGAGTTGGTGTCTAGGATCCCGGCAGAGAGCACACAGCCCGTACTAGGCACATCTGTGCCTTCGGCCCCCTTCTCGGCACTCGGTATGGTAGGCTGGTTGGCCATCGGTGCGAGCGGACCCCTGAGAATAAATGGTTGGAACCGGGGCCTGGGTTGGTCCTGGGGGCGTCTAAGAAAAGCCCTAGGCACCCACCACTCATTCCCGTCAGACCGGGGTATCGGTGCATGTGGTCCCCTATAATACAATCTTCCCAAATCATCCGATGACAGTCATAGCAACGGTGCGTGCGAACCCCCCCTGGCCAACCCCTGGCGGATAGGGCCAGGATCGTCCGGAGTTGGTGCCTCAACTCCCGGCTAAGCGTTTGGCCAGCACTAGGGCGTAACGGTGCCAGCGAACCCCCGATCGGGACTCTGCGTCTGGAGGGCTAGGCGATCGGTGCCAGCGAACCCCCCCGACCCTAGGGGTCAACGGTTGGCCGGCGTTGGTGCCTCAACTCCCGGCTAAGCGTTTGGCCAGCACTAGGGTGTAACGGTGCCAGCGAACCCCCGATCGGGACTCTGCGTCTGGAGGGCTAGGCGATCGGTGCCAGCGAACCCCCCCGACCCTAGGGGTTCACGGTTGGCCGGCGTTGGTGCCTCAACTCCCGGCTAAGCGTTCGGCAAGCACTAGGGTGTAACGGTGCCAGCGACCCCCCAATCGGGACTCCCGCTAGAGGGCTAGGCGATCGGTGCCAGCGAACCCCCCCCCCTTCCCCAGGCCCACCCCTGGCGGATAGGGTCAGGGTCGGCCGGAGGTGGTGCCTCAACTCCCGGCTAAGGGTTTGGCCAGCACTAGGGCGTAACGGTGCCAGCGAACCCCCGATCGGGACTCTGCGTCTGGAGGGCTAGGCGATCGGTGCCAGCGAACCCCCCCGACCCTAGGGGTTCACGGTCGTCCGGAGTTGGTGCCTCAACTCCCGGCTAAGCTTTTGGCCTGCACTAGGGCGTAACGGTGCCAGCGACCCCCCAATCGGGACTCTGCCGCTGGAGGGCTAGCCGATCGGTGCCAGCGAACCCCCCCCCCGACCCTAGGGGTTCACGGTCGTCCGGAGTTGGTGCCTCAACTCCCGGCTAAGCTTTTGGCCTGCACTAGGGCGTAACGGTGCCAGCGACCCCCCAATCGGGACTCTGCCGCTGGAGGGCTAGCCGATCGGTGCCAGCGAACCCCCCCCCGACCCTAGGGGTTCACGGTCGTCCGGAGTTGGTGCCTCAACTCCCGGCTAAGCTTTTGGCCTGCACTAGGGCGTAACGGTGCCAGCGACCCCCCAATCGGGACTCTGCCGCTGGAGGGCTAGCCGATCGGTGCCAGCGAACCCCCCCCCGACCCTAGGGGTTCACGGTCGTCCGGAGTTGGTGCCTCAACTCCCGGCTAAGCTTTTGGCCTGCACTAGGGCGTAACGGTGCCAGCGACCCCCCAATCGGGACTCTGCCGCTGGAGGGCTAGCCGATCGGTGCCAGCGAACCCCCCCCCCCCGACCCTAGGGGTTCACGGTTGGCCGGCGTTGGTAGCCGATCTCCCGGCTGAACACCTTGCAATGCTACCCGCCCTCTCTAGGCTCATCGGTGCATGCGAACCCCCTATCGGGACTTGTTGAAATATATGTCTTATATGTATTTATACTTCACATCTCTCATATAATGTTTTATTACGTTTATTATAAAATTGTACAATACTTTAAACATCTTTAGTTGAAATATATAATATTTTATTATAAAATTTTTTTTTTTTCTACTAGTAATATAACTTACTGTCGGGGTCATAAGTAATATCAATTCATTCATCAAATTCACTTATAATATCAATTTATAACTTCACACATCCGCAGTGGGCCCGGTCAGAGAACCGTACGGATTTCTATATGTACATTGTATATACGGCTCTCTACGTATAGATTGCATCTGGGAACTATGGATGCTTGGGAGACACAGCCTTTCGGCCTTACCTTC
>CAXKTH010000108.1:127500-135000 GCA_964056705.1 Troilus luridus
CACGGTTGGCCGGCGTTGGTGCCTCAACTCCCGGCTAAGCGTTCGGCAAGCACTAGGGTGTAACGGTGCCAGCGACCCCCCAATCGGGACTCCCGCTAGAGGGCTAGGCGATCGGTGCCAGCGAACCCCCCCCCCTTCCCCAGGCCCACCCCTGGCGGATAGGGTCAGGGTCGGCCGGAGGTGGTGCCTCAACTCCCGGCTAAGGGTTTGGCCAGCACTAGGGCGTAACGGTGCCAGCGAACCCCCGATCGGGACTCTGCGTCTGGAGGGCTAGGCGATCGGTGCCAGCGAACCCCCCCGACCCTAGGGGTTCACGGTCGTCCGGAGTTGGTGCCTCAACTCCCGGCTAAGCTTTTGGCCTGCACTAGGGCGTAACGGTGCCAGCGACCCCCCAATCGGGACTCTGCCGCTGGAGGGCTAGCCGATCGGTGCCAGCGAACCCCCCCCCCGACCCTAGGGGTTCACGGTCGTCCGGAGTTGGTGCCTCAACTCCCGGCTAAGCTTTTGGCCTGCACTAGGGCGTAACGGTGCCAGCGACCCCCCAATCGGGACTCTGCCGCTGGAGGGCTAGCCGATCGGTGCCAGCGAACCCCCCCCCGACCCTAGGGGTTCACGGTCGTCCGGAGTTGGTGCCTCAACTCCCGGCTAAGCTTTTGGCCTGCACTAGGGCGTAACGGTGCCAGCGACCCCCCAATCGGGACTCTGCCGCTGGAGGGCTAGCCGATCGGTGCCAGCGAACCCCCCCCCGACCCTAGGGGTTCACGGTCGTCCGGAGTTGGTGCCTCAACTCCCGGCTAAGCTTTTGGCCTGCACTAGGGCGTAACGGTGCCAGCGACCCCCCAATCGGGACTCTGCCGCTGGAGGGCTAGCCGATCGGTGCCAGCGAACCCCCCCCCCCCCCGACCCTAGGGGTTCACGGTTGGCCGGCGTTGGTAGCCGATCTCCCGGCTGAACACCTTGCAATGCTACCCGCCCTCTCTAGGCTCATCGGTGCATGCGAACCCCCTATCGGGACTTGTTGAAATATATGTCTTATATGTATTTATACTTCACATCTCTCATATAATGTTTTATTACGTTTATTATAAAATTGTACAATACTTTAAACATCTTTAGTTGAAATATATAATATTTTATTATAAAATTTTTTTTTTTTCTACTAGTAATATAACTTACTGTCGGGGTCATAAGTAATATCAATTCATTCATCAAATTCACTTATAATATCAATTTATAACTTCACACATCCGCAGTGGGCCCGGTCAGAGAACCGTACGGATTTCTATATGTACATTGTATATACGGCTCTCTACGTATAGATTGCATCTGGGAACTATGGATGCTTGGGAGACACAGCCTTTCGGCCTTACCTTCCCCCCGTACAAAGCGATACAATTTAATATGGGGTCTACGCCTACCGGTTATATATTATATATATATAAATACATATACATATATACAATTGAATATGGGGTCTACGCCTCCCGTTTAACCCGAGGCGATTTCCCCTAGGCAAGGGCAGAGCCTCAGCTGGCCCGCCGGGCCCATCGGGTTAACGTACGAATTTCAATAGGGACAGAGGGAATCTCGCCAATACATTCAGGAGCCTCTCCAATTGGTTGGGGAGGCATGTCACTACCTTGAGAGAGTCATAGTTACTGCCGCCGTTTACCCGCGCTAGCTTGAATTTCTTCACGTTGTCATTCAGAGCGGCGGGCAGAGTGAAAAAAAAAAAAAAAAAAAAAATGAAAATAAATATATATAGACTTACACACATACATATACATGTATATATAGCCCATACATGTGCGTGTGAGAAATATATATTCAGAGCGCTTGGCAGAGTGACAAAATAAAAAAAAAATATATACATATTTACACACGTACGTATGCATATAGCCAATATATGTGTGTGTGTTTGAGAACTATATTTATATATACACACATACATATATATATATACATCATTTATATACACACATACAAGTGAATATGGGGTCTACGCCTCCCGGTTATACTGAGGCGAATTCCTTAGCAACGTCCGGACCCCCGAACTACTTACCCTTCGCCGGGAAGTCCGGGTTGGCCGGAGTTGGTGTCTAGGATCCCGGCAGAGAGCACACAGCCCGTACTAGGCACATCTGTGCCTTCGGCCCCCTTCTCGGCACTCGGTATGGTAGGCTGGTTGGCCATCGGTGCGAGCGGACCCCTGAGAATAAATGGTTGGAACCGGGGCCTGGGTTGGTCCTGGGGGCGTCTAAGAAAAGCCCTAGGCACCCACCACTCATTCCCGTCAGA
This sequence comes from Troilus luridus, assembly GCA_964056705.1. NCBI lineage: Eukaryota > Metazoa > Arthropoda > Insecta > Hemiptera > Pentatomidae > Troilus > Troilus luridus. The sequence goes on from CAXKTH010000108.1 coordinate 129,799, forward strand.
CCGGGGTATCGGTGCATGTGGTCCCCTATAATACAATCTTCCCAAATCATCCGATGACAGTCATAGCAACGGTGCGTGCGAACCCCCCCTGGCCAACCCCTGGCGGATAGGGCCAGGATCGTCCGGAGTTGGTGCCTCAACTCCCGGCTAAGCGTTTGGCCAGCACTAGGGCGTAACGGTGCCAGCGAACCCCCGATCGGGACTCTGCGTCTGGAGGGCTAGGCGATCGGTGCCAGCGAACCCCCCCGACCCTAGGGGTCAACGGTTGGCCGGCGTTGGTGCCTCAACTCCCGGCTAAGCGTTTGGCCAGCACTAGGGTGTAACGGTGCCAGCGAACCCCCGATCGGGACTCTGCGTCTGGAGGGCTAGGCGATCGGTGCCAGCGAACCCCCCCGACCCTAGGGGTTCACGGTTGGCCGGCGTTGGTGCCTCAACTCCCGGCTAAGCGTTCGGCAAGCACTAGGGTGTAACGGTGCCAGCGACCCCCCAATCGGGACTCCCGCTAGAGGGCTAGGCGATCGGTGCCAGCGAACCCCCCCCCCTTCCCCAGGCCCACCCCTGGCGGATAGGGTCAGGGTCGGCCGGAGGTGGTGCCTCAACTCCCGGCTAAGGGTTTGGCCAGCACTAGGGCGTAACGGTGCCAGCGAACCCCCGATCGGGACTCTGCGTCTGGAGGGCTAGGCGATCGGTGCCAGCGAACCCCCCCGACCCTAGGGGTTCACGGTCGTCCGGAGTTGGTGCCTCAACTCCCGGCTAAGCTTTTGGCCTGCACTAGGGCGTAACGGTGCCAGCGACCCCCCAATCGGGACTCTGCCGCTGGAGGGCTAGCCGATCGGTGCCAGCGAACCCCCCCCCCGACCCTAGGGGTTCACGGTCGTCCGGAGTTGGTGCCTCAACTCCCGGCTAAGCTTTTGGCCTGCACTAGGGCGTAACGGTGCCAGCGACCCCCCAATCGGGACTCTGCCGCTGGAGGGCTAGCCGATCGGTGCCAGCGAACCCCCCCCCGACCCTAGGGGTTCACGGTCGTCCGGAGTTGGTGCCTCAACTCCCGGCTAAGCTTTTGGCCTGCACTAGGGCGTAACGGTGCCAGCGACCCCCCAATCGGGACTCTGCCGCTGGAGGGCTAGCCGATCGGTGCCAGCGAACCCCCCCCCGACCCTAGGGGTTCACGGTCGTCCGGAGTTGGTGCCTCAACTCCCGGCTAAGCTTTTGGCCTGCACTAGGGCGTAACGGTGCCAGCGACCCCCCAATCGGGACTCTGCCGCTGGAGGGCTAGCCGATCGGTGCCAGCGAACCCCCCCCCCCCCGACCCTAGGGGTTCACGGTTGGCCGGCGTTGGTAGCCGATCTCCCGGCTGAACACCTTGCAATGCTACCCGCCCTCTCTAGGCTCATCGGTGCATGCGAACCCCCTATCGGGACTTGTTGAAATATATGTCTTATATGTATTTATACTTCACATCTCTCATATAATGTTTTATTACGTTTATTATAAAATTGTACAATACTTTAAACATCTTTAGTTGAAATATATAATATTTTATTATAAAATTTTTTTTTTTTCTACTAGTAATATAACTTACTGTCGGGGTCATAAGTAATATCAATTCATTCATCAAATTCACTTATAATATCAATTTATAACTTCACACATCCGCAGTGGGCCCGGTCAGAGAACCGTACGGATTTCTATATGTACATTGTATATACGGCTCTCTACGTATAGATTGCATCTGGGAACTATGGATGCTTGGGAGACACAGCCTTTCGGCCTTACCTTCCCCCCGTACAAAGCGATACAATTTAATATGGGGTCTACGCCTACCGGTTATATATTATATATATATAAATACATATACATATATACAATTGAATATGGGGTCTACGCCTCCCGTTTAACCCGAGGCGATTTCCCCTAGGCAAGGGCAGAGCCTCAGCTGGCCCGCCGGGCCCATCGGGTTAACGTACGAATTTCAATAGGGACAGAGGGAATCTCGCCAATACATTCAGGAGCCTCTCCAATTGGTTGGGGAGGCATGTCACTACCTTGAGAGAGTCATAGAACTAGGGCGGTATCTGATCGCCTTCGAACCTCTAACTTTCGTTCTTGATCAATTAAGACATACTTGGCAAATGCTTTCGCTCTAGTGCGTCTTGCGACGATCCAAGAATTTCACCTCTAACGTCGCAATACGAATGCCCCCGCCTGTCCTTATTGATCATTACCTTGGATTCCGAAAACCAACAAAATAGAACCAAGGTCCTGTTCCATTATTCCATGCACCACTATTCAGGCTGCTTTCAGAGCCTGCTTGAAGCACTCTAATTTGTTCAAAGTAAACAGTGTCGGCCTACCTCGACACTCGTTTAAGAGCACCGCGGTAGGATTGAGCCGGCCAACGAGGACAACACGGCGCGTCGACCCACACGCGTGAGCGAGTGGGGCGCGCCGCGAAGCCCGTCAGCCACCGACAGGACATGCCACGGCATGCCAGTTGCACCGACAGGCGGTGAACCGACAGCGTGGCACGCAGAACCAACTACGAGCTTTTTAACCGCAACAACTTTAATATACGCTATTGGAGCTGGAATTACCGCGGCTGCTGGCACCAGACTTGCCCTCCAATAGATCCTCGTTAAAGGATTTAGGGTGTTCTCATTCCGATTACGGGGCCTCGGATGAGTCCCGTATCGTTATTTTTTGTCACTACCTCCCCGTGCCGGGAGTGGGTAATTTGCGTGCCTGCTGCCTTCCTTGGATGTGGTAGCCGTTTCTCAGGCTCCCTCTCCGGAATCGAACCCTGATTCCCCGTTACCCGTGAGCGCCATGGTAGACACAGAGTCTACCATCGACAGCTGATAAGTCAGACATTTGACGGATACGTCGCCGGTACTGTGACCGTGCGATCTGTGGTGTTATCTAGAGTCATCAAGCAGACGCCCGGGCGAACCGGGCGAATGGTTTTGATCCAATAAAAGCGTCCTTTCCATCGCTGGTCGGGACTTGGTTGCATGTATTAGCTCTAGAATTACCACAGTTATCCACGTGAGTGGCATATATCCGGTAAACTATGACCGGTTTACTGAGCCTTTTGCGGTTTCACTTTAAGTCAGCTCGTACTGAGACTTGCATGGCTTAAGCTTTGAGACAAGCATATAACTACTGGCAGGATCAACCAGGGAGGAGCCGGGAAGATGGGTTACTGCGACCCCGCTTCGCCATAAGGCCCCTCCGTTACAAATTTATCATATGTTGTACATATGATGTGATATAAGGTCCGAGTCCGCCCACGGCGCTGTCCCTCCGGTTCCCGGCCTAATATCCGCCATAAGAGCTGGAGGGGCCGACCACCGGGTTATACCCGACGGTTGGCCGGGGTGGCCGAGGCGCGCCGTGAAGCGTCTGGACTTTACAGCCATCTTCACCCTGGTCAGGGGCGGCTGAGGGCTCTGCCTCGGGGACTGCTGCCCGGCCGTCGGCTCGGGAGTAGCCCCACATAGTTTGAAGCAGGCCCGCGATTTGTATATCGGGCGGCGCAGCGCGATTGGCCGTGGGCCTCAACGCGTTACGACCGCCCGAGGTTATTTATCCTCGCCGCTAACTAATAGTGCGGTGGCGAAACAATGTATGCTTCGGGTAACTCATAACGTGGCGTCGGCAGCGGCCGCGCAGGAAGTCGCCGATAGGATGCCTCTATTCATATTTAAGAAGCTCTATATAGCTTTTCTCAAGGTGAGGGAGTCGCGAACTTCCGACACACTCGATTTACTATAAAGAGTCCTTTGAATAGGGTCCTGGGCCTTCCCAGCGAACCACTAGGCCGAGCTACTGAGTGCTGCATAGGGGCCCGTTTGAGGCCCCGCAGCTATGCTGTGTTAGGGGTTACTCCTATAGTAGAATCTTCACCGGTCATCCAATGACAGTCATAAAAGCGGTGCGTCCGGACCCCCGAACTACTTACCCTTCGCCGGGAAGTCCGGGTTGGCCGGAGTTGGTGTCTAGGATCCCGGCAGAGAGCACACAGCCCGTACTAGGCACATCTGTGCCTTCGGCCCCCTTCTCGGCACTCGGTATGGTAGGCTGGTTGGCCATCGGTGCGAGCGGACCCCTGAGAATAAATGGTTGGAACCGGGGCCTGGGTTGGTCCTGGGGGCGTCTAAGAAAAGCCCTAGGCACCCACCACTCATTCCCGTCAGACCGGGGTATCGGTGCATGTGGTCCCCTATAATACAATCTTCCCAAATCATCCGATGACAGTCATAGCAACGGTGCGTGCGAACCCCCCCTGGCCAACCCCTGGCGGATAGGGCCAGGATCGTCCGGAGTTGGTGCCTCAACTCCCGGCTAAGCGTTTGGCCAGCACTAGGGCGTAACGGTGCCAGCGAACCCCCGATCGGGACTCTGCGTCTGGAGGGCTAGGCGATCGGTGCCAGCGAACCCCCCCGACCCTAGGGGTCAACGGTTGGCCGGCGTTGGTGCCTCAACTCCCGGCTAAGCGTTTGGCCAGCACTAGGGTGTAACGGTGCCAGCGAACCCCCGATCGGGACTCTGCGTCTGGAGGGCTAGGCGATCGGTGCCAGCGAACCCCCCCGACCCTAGGGGTTCACGGTTGGCCGGCGTTGGTGCCTCAACTCCCGGCTAAGCGTTCGGCAAGCACTAGGGTGTAACGGTGCCAGCGACCCCCCAATCGGGACTCCCGCTAGAGGGCTAGGCGATCGGTGCCAGCGAACCCCCCCCCCTTCCCCAGGCCCACCCCTGGCGGATAGGGTCAGGGTCGGCCGGAGGTGGTGCCTCAACTCCCGGCTAAGGGTTTGGCCAGCACTAGGGCGTAACGGTGCCAGCGAACCCCCGATCGGGACTCTGCGTCTGGAGGGCTAGGCGATCGGTGCCAGCGAACCCCCCCGACCCTAGGGGTTCACGGTCGTCCGGAGTTGGTGCCTCAACTCCCGGCTAAGCTTTTGGCCTGCACTAGGGCGTAACGGTGCCAGCGACCCCCCAATCGGGACTCTGCCGCTGGAGGGCTAGCCGATCGGTGCCAGCGAACCCCCCCCCCGACCCTAGGGGTTCACGGTCGTCCGGAGTTGGTGCCTCAACTCCCGGCTAAGCTTTTGGCCTGCACTAGGGCGTAACGGTGCCAGCGACCCCCCAATCGGGACTCTGCCGCTGGAGGGCTAGCCGATCGGTGCCAGCGAACCCCCCCCC
>CAXKTH010000108.1:140000-146596 GCA_964056705.1 Troilus luridus
TTGGTCCGTGTTTCAAGACGGGTCGGATAAGTTCCCGAATCTGAAGCGCCGCCGACTGGCGGACTGGGCCATGCCGGAGTGCTCACCCGCCAGGGGCCCGAGCGCCTAGCCGGGCGTGTCCGTTAAGGCACCCCCTGGTAAACGCCCGGTCTTGCGGGGAGACGGCGGCGCTCGCTAGTGGAGCGGCCCAGCGCCGTAGTCTTTCGATACCGCCCGGAACGACGGCCACGGTGCCGGAGAGCTGTCACTTGACCGCCACAAAAGTGGAGGCCCCGAGCCAGACAATCTTCCAGACCTTAGACCGCCGCAGAGCGGGTCGCGACGTCCTACTGAGGGAGAAGTGCGGTCCCCCGCGGGTACACGACCCCGTGGAGGGCGGCCCACCCACCGCCACGGACAAGCCGGACGGGGCGAAAGGCCATCCCCCCTGTCGGGGTGCGGACCCGGCGAGAAGACGTGAATCTCCCGTTTCGGGGCTTCGGGTCTTTTCCGTTTACCCCTGAGCGGTTTCACGTACTCTTGAACTCTCTCTTCAAAGTTCTTTTCAACTTTCCCTCACGGTACTTGTTCTCTATCGGTCTCGTGGTTGTATTTAGCCTTAGATGGAGTTTACCACCCGCTTAGGGCTGCACTCTCAAGCAGCCCGACTCTAAGGAGGGACCCACCCGGGGCCGGCACCGGTCATCTACGGGCCTGGCACCCTCTTCGGACCGTGGCCCCGTTCAAGATGGACTTGAACGCGGTGCACGGACCCCGGGTTAAACGGGCACTCCTAAACACTACATTTCCCTAAAGGCGAGGCCTTTGGGATTCAGTGCTGGGCTAATCCCTGTTCGCTCGCAGCTACTAGGGGAATCCTTGTTAGTTTCTTTTCCTCCGCTTACTAATATGCTTAAATTCGGCGGGGAGTCCCACCTGATCTGAGGTCGAGATATATAATGTTTTCCTCAATTACGCCCCTCCTTAAAGGGGGTAATGAGGAAAAGACCGACTCGGCCAGGACAGGCGTATATTCAGCCTCCACAAGCGAGAAAGCTCTGCCGCTACCAGCCCCCAGACGAGAGAGAGGCGGCGGACGCACCCCATGGCGACTTCAAACCCGCACCTCATGTAGAGCGGTTCCTCCGACGCAGTGTAGTGGGGCCGATCCGGAATTTGCCACGCGGCCGCCAAGAGTCCACACTTCACGGGTTAGCGCAAAGGCGGGCTACGTGCGACCGGGACACCGGATCGGTTGTCCGTCTCTTTCACGAGCTACATGCGTACTACAAACTGGAGGCCACAAGGGTGCGGGCTGGGTCCGACTCCCCGGAGGGAGAGGGCCCTATCGCCGTTGCGGGCGTCAGCTCGCGCATCCGACCGCCGCCGCGCCATCCCCCCACAGTGGTATGTCGGGGACGGGAGTGGCGCGCGGAGGGGAGCGGGCTGTGAGCCTCGTGTGAGAGTGAGCACGACCTGTCCGGCCTGGCTTTTGCCGGCGGATTATTTAAGGGGACCCGTCGTAGGAGAGGAGAGGCACGAAGCCTTCCCCCCTAGACGGGAGCCCCCATTCCGACCCCGGGCCGACTTCCCAAAGGAGGTCGGACGCCATGTCGGGTCAACTGTGGTCGAGACAAGTGCTCATGCCTCTTTTAAAGACGACCCTCAGACAGGGGTGGCCCTTGGTTCTAGCCCAGGGCCGCAATGTGCGTTCGAAATGTCGATGCTCATGTGTCCTGCAGTTCACACGACGACGCGCAGTTTGCTGCGTCTTTCATCGACCCACGAGCCGAGTGATCCACCGCTCAGGGTAGTATATTATAAATACTCATAAATGTATGTGGAAATAGGCTCGTTTCCGGCCATTTCCGACATACAGCATGTGCGTCATTGTCAGTTAATATCGGCGGCCGGGGCAGGGCGTGATGCCAAGCCGCCGAATCTCGCAACATCCTCGCGCCCGACCGAGACACCTCGGGGACGGAGATGGAGGAGATGGTTAAATATGTTTTCGGGGTCTCCGGCTTGCTAGGCCGGAGCCGGCAGCGCCGCGCCTCCCGAGAGTGTGATCCGGTCTCCTCCGCGCTCTACTACACCAAAGACAGGCCAGAAGCGAGAGACGACCTTAGACCCCCAATAGAGGGCGCCGAGCACCACCCTACAGGTGAGCGTTGCTCGGCGAAAGGCCCGATCGGAAGCCAAAGGGTCCGTCGGTAAGCGTCTCGCTAGATAGCTGTCGGCGTTTCGAGCCGGGAGCCCGGCAGACACACTAGCCCTCCAAGGGAGGAGAACGTGCGCCGCCGCCCCTAAAACCGCCGGAGGGCCGAGGCCCGACCGGCGGCTATTAAAATGGAAGCACTAGAGGCTTCAAGTTTTGACACACGCTATGCCATCGAGCCGTGAGGCAAGAGACACACGCATGCAAATCTTTAATGATCCTTCCACAGGTTCACCTACGGAAACCTTGTTACGACTTTTACTTCCTCTAAATGATCAAGTTCGGTCATCTTTCCAGCGAAACCGATACCGAGCGAGCCGGTGCCGGTTACCGCCGGTCCGAAGACCTCACTAAATCATTCAATCGGTAGTAGCGACGGGCGGTGTGTACAAAGGGCAGGGACGTAATCAACGCGAGCTTATGACTCGCGCTTACTGGGAATTCCTCGTTCATGGGGAACAATTGCAAGCCCCAATTCCTAGCACGAAGGAGGTTCAGCGGGTTGCCCGGACCTTTCGGACAGGGGAGAACACGCTGATTCCTTCAGTGTAGCGCGCGTGCGGCCCAGAACATCTAAGGGCATCACAGACCTGTTATTGCTCAATCTCGTGCGGCTGAGAGCCGCCTGTCCCCTTAAGAAGAATAATTGTCGCCGGTAGGTATTTATACCGGGAGCGCCTAGTTAATAGGTCAGAGTCTCGTTCGTTATCGGAATTAACCAGACAAATCAGTCCACCAACTAAGAACGGCCATGCACCACTACCCACTGAATCGAGAAAGAGCTATCGATCTGTCAATCCTTCCAATGTCCGGGCCTGGTGAGGTTTCCCGTGTTGAGTCAAATTAAGCCGCAGGCTCCACTCCTGGTGGTGCCCTTCCGTCAATTCCTTTAAGTTTCAGCTTTGCAACCATACTTCCCCCGGAACCCAAAAGCTTTGGTTTCCCGGGGAAAGCTCCCCGCCGAGTCATCGGAGGAACATCGGCGGATCGCTGGCTGGCATCGTTTATGGTTAGAACTAGGGCGGTATCTGATCGCCTTCGAACCTCTAACTTTCGTTCTTGATCAATTAAGACATACTTGGCAAATGCTTTCGCTCTAGTGCGTCTTGCGACGATCCAAGAATTTCACCTCTAACGTCGCAATACGAATGCCCCCGCCTGTCCTTATTGATCATTACCTTGGATTCCGAAAACCAACAAAATAGAACCAAGGTCCTGTTCCATTATTCCATGCACCACTATTCAGGCTGCTTTCAGAGCCTGCTTGAAGCACTCTAATTTGTTCAAAGTAAACAGTGTCGGCCTACCTCGACACTCGTTTAAGAGCACCGCGGTAGGATTGAGCCGGCCAACGAGGACAACACGGCGCGTCGACCCACACGCGTGAGCGAGTGGGGCGCGCCGCGAAGCCCGTCAGCCACCGACAGGACATGCCACGGCATGCCAGTTGCACCGACAGGCGGTGAACCGACAGCGTGGCACGCAGAACCAACTACGAGCTTTTTAACCGCAACAACTTTAATATACGCTATTGGAGCTGGAATTACCGCGGCTGCTGGCACCAGACTTGCCCTCCAATAGATCCTCGTTAAAGGATTTAGGGTGTTCTCATTCCGATTACGGGGCCTCGGATGAGTCCCGTATCGTTATTTTTTGTCACTACCTCCCCGTGCCGGGAGTGGGTAATTTGCGTGCCTGCTGCCTTCCTTGGATGTGGTAGCCGTTTCTCAGGCTCCCTCTCCGGAATCGAACCCTGATTCCCCGTTACCCGTGAGCGCCATGGTAGACACAGAGTCTACCATCGACAGCTGATAAGTCAGACATTTGACGGATACGTCGCCGGTACTGTGACCGTGCGATCTGTGGTGTTATCTAGAGTCATCAAGCAGACGCCCGGGCGAACCGGGCGAATGGTTTTGATCCAATAAAAGCGTCCTTTCCATCGCTGGTCGGGACTTGGTTGCATGTATTAGCTCTAGAATTACCACAGTTATCCACGTGAGTGGCATATATCCGGTAAACTATGACCGGTTTACTGAGCCTTTTGCGGTTTCACTTTAAGTCAGCTCGTACTGAGACTTGCATGGCTTAAGCTTTGAGACAAGCATATAACTACTGGCAGGATCAACCAGGGAGGAGCCGGGAAGATGGGTTACTGCGACCCCGCTTCGCCATAAGGCCCCTCCGTTACAAATTTATCATATGTTGTACATATGATGTGATATAAGGTCCGAGTCCGCCCACGGCGCTGTCCCTCCGGTTCCCGGCCTAATATCCGCCATAAGAGCTGGAGGGGCCGACCACCGGGTTATACCCGGGGTGGGACACCCGCCACTCGACGGTTGGCCGGGGTGGCCGAGGCGCGCCGTGAAGCGTCTGGACTTTACAGCCATCTTCACCCTGGTCAGGGGCGGCTGAGGGCTCTGCCTCGGGGACTGCTGCCCGGCCGTCGGCTCGGGAGTAGCCCCACATAGTTTGAAGCAGGCCCGCGATTTGTATATCGGGCGGCGCAGCGCGATTGGCCGTGGGCCTCAACGCGTTACGACCGCCCGAGGTTATTTATCCTCGCCGCTAACTAATAGTGCGGTGGCGAAACAATGTATGCTTCGGGTAACTCATAACGTGGCGTCGGCAGCGGCCGCGCAGGAAGTCGCCGATAGGATGCCTCTATTCATATTTAAGAAGCTCTATATAGCTTTTCTCAAGGTGAGGGAGTCGCGAACTTCCGACACACTCGATTTACTATAAAGAGTCCTTTGAATAGGGTCCTGGGCCTTCCCAGCGAACCACTAGGCCGAGCTACTGAGTGCTGCATAGGGGCCCGTTTGAGGCCCCGCAGCTATGCTGTGTTAGGGGTTACTCCTATAGTAGAATCTTCACCGGTCATCCAATGACAGTCATAAAAGCGGTGCGTCCGGACCCCCGAACTACTTACCCTTCGCCGGGAAGTCCGGGTTGGCCGGAGTTGGTGTCTAGGATCCCGGCAGAGAGCACACAGCCCGTACTAGGCACATCTGTGCCTTCGGCCCCCTTCTCGGCACTCGGTATGGTAGGCTGGTTGGCCATCGGTGCGAGCGGACCCCTGAGAATAAATGGTTGGAACCGGGGCCTGGGTTGGTCCTGGGGGCGTCTAAGAAAAGCCCTAGGCACCCACCACTCATTCCCGTCAGACCGGGGTATCGGTGCATGTGGTCCCCTATAATACAATCTTCCCAAATCATCCGATGACAGTCATAGCAACGGTGCGTGCGAACCCCCCCTGGCCAACCCCTGGCGGATAGGGCCAGGATCGTCCGGAGTTGGTGCCTCAACTCCCGGCTAAGCGTTTGGCCAGCACTAGGGCGTAACGGTGCCAGCGAACCCCCGATCGGGACTCTGCGTCTGGAGGGCTAGGCGATCGGTGCCAGCGAACCCCCCCGACCCTAGGGGTCAACGGTTGGCCGGCGTTGGTGCCTCAACTCCCGGCTAAGCGTTTGGCCAGCACTAGGGTGTAACGGTGCCAGCGAACCCCCGATCGGGACTCTGCGTCTGGAGGGCTAGGCGATCGGTGCCAGCGAACCCCCCCGACCCTAGGGGTTCACGGTTGGCCGGCGTTGGTGCCTCAACTCCCGGCTAAGCGTTCGGCAAGCACTAGGGTGTAACGGTGCCAGCGACCCCCCAATCGGGACTCCCGCTAGAGGGCTAGGCGATCGGTGCCAGCGAACCCCCCCCCCTTCCCCAGGCCCACCCCTGGCGGATAGGGTCAGGGTCGGCCGGAGGTGGTGCCTCAACTCCCGGCTAAGGGTTTGGCCAGCACTAGGGCGTAACGGTGCCAGCGAACCCCCGATCGGGACTCTGCGTCTGGAGGGCTAGGCGATCGGTGCCAGCGAACCCCCCCGACCCTAGGGGTTCACGGTCGTCCGGAGTTGGTGCCTCAACTCCCGGCTAAGCTTTTGGCCTGCACTAGGGCGTAACGGTGCCAGCGACCCCCCAATCGGGACTCTGCCGCTGGAGGGCTAGCCGATCGGTGCCAGCGAACCCCCCCCCCGACCCTAGGGGTTCACGGTCGTCCGGAGTTGGTGCCTCAACTCCCGGCTAAGCTTTTGGCCTGCACTAGGGCGTAACGGTGCCAGCGACCCCCCAATCGGGACTCTGCCGCTGGAGGGCTAGCCGATCGGTGCCAGCGAACCCCCCCCCGACCCTAGGGGTTCACGGTCGTCCGGAGTTGGTGCCTCAACTCCCGGCTAAGCTTTTGGCCTGCACTAGGGCGTAACGGTGCCAGCGACCCCCCAATCGGGACTCTGCCGCTGGAGGGCTAGCCGATCGGTGCCAGCGAACCCCCCCCCGACCCTAGGGGTTCACGGTCGTCCGGAGTTGGTGCCTCAACTCCCGGCTAAGCTTTTGGCCTGCACTAGGGCGT